>CAJHQQ010000519.1:0-179685 GCA_905132885.1 Moricandia moricandioides
TTCAAGCGGTTGAAGAAGCTGTTGGAGAAGATGTTTGGAATGAGCTGAGGGAGTCCGCTATTGGAGTCATTGTGAAGCTGAAAGAGATGGAATATATTTGGTCTGCGAAAGTTGTTCACTATTTCCTTGCCAATCAATTGGCAATCGAGAGCACGCATGAGATTTGGTCTTTGATAGACTGTATGCCCTTGCGGTTCTCGTTGTATGAGTTTGAAGAAATTACGGGTCTGAATTGTGATCCTTTCGACAAGCATGAGGTGTGGAATGTGGATCATCGCGAGTTTTGGCTGGAGATGAATGTTCCGACATCAGAAGGACCTACATTGAAAGAGTTACAAGCCATATTTCCAATTTGCAGAAACTGGTCTCGAGAGAAGCGAGTGAGGATCGGTTTGTTGAGTCTGCTATCCATTGGCATATTTGGAATTTCAAGCAACAGCAGAATTCCTTTACATTGTGCTATAAGGGTGATGGACAGTGCAGCTTTCCAGCGATATCCATGGGGTCGGATTGGATTTACGAGCCTTGTTGATTCTATCAAAGTAATCACCTATCAGGGAAAGAAGAGTTACACACTTCACGGCTGTGTTCATGTGCTCTTAATATGGATTTATGAGTCTGTCCCTGGTATAGGAGAAAAATATGGGAATAGGATAGAGGGAGCTGATGTTCCTCTTTTGTCATGGCGGGGATCTCGTACCCGTATCAACTTCTCAGATTTTTGTGATCAAGAAAAGATAAAGTATCAGAAGGTATGAACATATGCTCTATTTCTTCCATTTAAATTTTACATGTCTTACTAATTTTGTATATCACTTTACAGGTTCGTGTGAGGCATATGATTATGAAGCCAATGGAGGATAGATATCCGAAGTGGGTCCATAACGAAATCTTTACTGATCTGGACAACATGATAAAAGACATCCTCGATGGCCAGCTAAATGAGAAGTTTTGGGATGTAATGCCAACTCCCAAAGGCGAGAAGAGAAAATGTGGTGTTGCTGCATCTGCTGTTCCAAATGTGAGCCCTTCTACTAAGCGAAAGAAGGGCATAGAACCTGCATATGGAGGGGAAGCATCTGATATGGTATGGTAAAAATGTTTCTCATGTTAATAATAGAAACTTGTTTTTTTTTTGTTTTGGCACTGACATGGTTCCCTTTTGCTCTACGTATATTGAAGCTCGCAGCTCACAATGTTGCTATACGTGGCTTAGTTGAGTCGATCTCCACCCTCACTGCAAAGATAGAGAGCATAGATGTTAGTATAGCTGAGAAAGTTAGTAAAACTTTAGAAAGTACCATACAAGATAAGGTAGATGCTAGAATGGGTGCAATTGAGAATGAGTTGATGAAGAAGATCGCAAGTTTGGAGGAAGATGTCAATTTTTTAAAAAATAAGACTGATGTAAACATTCCCCATGTGTGGCCGACTACAACTCTGGAAATTCCAAGGCCTACGAGGATGATGATGCTTCTAGCAATGACTTAGTATGATCCATTTATCCCTTGTTATCTTTTTATCTGTAAATTATTACTAATTTTCGTTATTTATTATTTCAGTCATGGAAGATTCAGAAGAAGATCAGTTCACATGATGGTTTGCCAATACAATGTGTTGTTAAGAAGGAGAAGAAGGCAAACAAGACAACAGAGAAGGAGGAGCTTAAGACTAAGGAGGTACCACTGAAAAGAGTGAAGAAGGAGAAGAAAGATGAAGTGCCACTGAAAAAGGTGAAGAAGGAGAAAGCATTTGTCATCCCGCAGCTGAATGACGAATCTATTTCGACAAAAGATTGGGACGATCATCTGAAGTGGGAGAAAACTGAAAAGTGTAGGCAAGTGTTGGAAGAACTTGCTGGCAGTATAGAGGAGCCTGCACGTAGACGCAAACCCCAGTTGACAAAGACTCAAGTATGGCCGTACGTAGGAAATTCAACAGTGAAGCGTATAATCACCGGTGTCACTGTTTCGAAGAAGGCGTATGACCCATTAGCTAAAGTTGAGGGAGGAAAACTGCAGAAGGTTTTGGACTTCATTAAGCGAGATTTGTAAGTTTTCGCTCATCCATCTTATCTTTTTTTCGTAAGATATGGTCCTTGAATGGTCTGTTTTTCATTTTAGGGACCAAGACACTATTAACTACGGAGACAATAGTGCTCAGTGGTACTTAAAGCTAATGGTACCAAGAGAAGTGTGGCCAACAAACAACTACGGCTGGCTCTGTGACTCAGTGAGTTTTTAATTTCTAATGTTGATACCACGAGATTAATGGCTTACAAATTTTAAGCAATGAATTTTTTTTTTCAGCACATGGCCGCAGCAATGCTCATGTTTCACAGACGTTCCATGCAATCCACATCTCCATATTCCTCCACTCGAATTGCATTTCTAGATCGGTGGTTCGTGAACTCATGGGTTAATGACTACAACAAAATGGACAAGGAGACGATGAGAAAAGACTTGTTAGATATGTACATCAAGGCTTTCAATGGAGAATACCCGGATCTGTTTGTGACGGGTAAAAAGTGGTTTATAGATGTTGACAGCTTGTTCCTCTGCCACCTTATTAACGGAAACCACTGGGTGGCTCTACACATTGATTTAAAGAAGACGATAATCCATGTGTATGATAGTATTCTGAGTGTGGTGGAGGATGAAGGGAAGCTGCGTGAGGAGTGCAGACCATTCACGAAAATTATCCCACTAGTGCTTAACAAGATGTTGCCTCCTAAAGTGCGAAAGAAGACTGAGAAGCAGTTCACCTTACGTAGGCACAAGAATGTCCCACCAAACGAGGATCCAGGAGATTGTGGTGTGTACTCTTTGAAGTATATTGAATGTCTGGCTCTAGGAAGTACATTTGATGGCTTAAGTGATCAGATCATACCGTCTCTACGAATGAAGTTGGCAGCCGACATCTTTGAAGAGGTGGCAGAGGTTTTATGATTTTTTTAGTAAGTGTAATAGTACGTTTAACTTGGATGGATGCATAACTTGGCATGTATTTTTTGGTACTTTGGTGTCTATGTTGTTTTGATGAATGAAATTTGGATGGATGGATGTATAACTTGGCAGGTTGGATGATTTTCTTTGTCACTTTGATGTATAACTTAGCAGGTTCGATGAATGAAATTTGGATGGATGGATGTATAACTTGGCAGGTTGGATGATTTTCTTTGTCACTTTGATGTATAACTTAGCAGGTTCGATGAATGAAATTTGGATGGATGGATGTATAACTTGGCAGGTTGGATGATTTTCTTTGTCACTTTGATGTATAACTTGGCAGGTTCGATGAATGAAATTTGTTACTTTGTTTCCATGAATGAAAATTGACCAAAGCATGTTCGATTAATGTAACATCAAAGACAAAATAACCAAAGCATGAAAGTAAATGAAATGTAACACTAAAGACAAATGACCAAATTGTAAATGTAAATACCTTCGAAAGCATGCAACTAGATCGAATACTCATTACTTAAGAGGGCATGTTTTAGAATTATGCCCCGTCTGGTAACAAATTCTACATGCGTGTTCCTTCCTTGGCCGCTTCTTCTCTGCAACTTTCTCCAAAATAGATTTATGTCTTGATTTTTTGGGTCTTCCAGGTGGTTGGCGGACATCAGGTGGTAAACATATTTTCTTTGCAACTTCTTCTGGAATCGTAACATCATCATCTTTGGGCATAATAGGACTGAAATATGCGTTATAAAGGTACTGCTTCCGATAGTAATGGTGACAAAGTGATATACGTGATATCTTTCTAGCTTCCGCAGCAGCTATAGCATGCACACATGGTACCTTCTCCAAATCAAATCTACGGCAAGAGCATGTCTTCTCGGTCAGATTTACAACATGTAAAGATGAGACTCCTATCACTTGTGACTGATGGATGTCAATTGCTTGAACCTTTAAATGCTTAGCAATATGTATACGGCCCTACAAATGGTAAAGTTTAGTATATATCGAACAACTTCTCTACACCACAAGTAAAATAGATTTCTAGATTATAAATAGATTACCTCCAACAACTTCTCTACACCACGAGTCAGAGAGGTTTTCATCAAGTCAGCATCATGTTTTCTTGTTGCAAACCAACGTGTCATCATTAATCGGATTGCCTCTAGAAGGCGAACAATTGGCAAGGTTCTCACATCTGACAAAGCTTTGTTTATGGATTCGGCTATGTTACTTGTAAGGATGTTGTATCGGTTACCTCTAAAATGAGCTCGTGCCCACTTATGTACATCAGCACGTTCCAAATATGCATGTAAAGCTGGATTTAACTCTTTGATCGTCTCGAAAGCCTCTTGAAAGTCAGTTAACCTAAAAGCGTATGCAGCTTTTTTGACCAACCCAAACAGATCACGCCCTCTGTACCGTAACAATATGTTTTTATATAAATGGTATGTGCAAATTCCCCTGCAAGCCAATGGATAAACCACTGCAATAGCCTTCTCTATTGATTTGTGTCTATCAGAAATTAACGCCAAGCCTTCATCATCAGGTATCACACGGCTAAGTTGGCGGAAAAACCATGTCCAGGATTCATCATTCTCTGTGTCAACAACAGCAAATGCGATTGGAAATATTTGAAAATTACCATCTTGTGCTGTTGCAATGAGAAGTGTTCCTTTGTATTTTCCTTGCAAGAAAGTACCATCAACCACCACAACCTTCCTCATATATGGAAAGCCAGTAATGCTAGCGCTGAAAGCAAGGAATAAGTACTTAAATCTATGGTTTGCATCAACTTCTAGCCGAGTTAAAGTCCCAGGATTTGCCATTCTAATCCTGTGAAGGTAAGCAGGTAATTCCTGGTATCCACTCTCCGATGAACCCAATACGAGATCTCTAGGAACCATAAGTGTACGACGAGCTTTCGAATAATCCATCTACAATATACAATAAACATTAACCCATTAAATAGGAATTAAGGTTAGATAATATAGTAAATTTGATGCAAAATCTAATCCATTAACCTTGATTCTGAAGCTCAAGTTCATAGCAGTAGCAGCATGGCATGGCAAAATAGTCTTATCAACCCCACCAACATAGTCTTTGTACAAGAGTCCAAGAATTTTAGGAGTAGCTTGTCGGGAACGAGACGAACGCTCTGTTACGGAACATGAATGTTCAGCTACATATACTCGTATTGTAAACTTTGTAGATTCACCTACTGGTGTAGCTCTAAGCTTCCAAGTACAACCTTCTAACCAACATTTTACACGTAACAACTCACGCGTAGATCTAACTACATTAAAATCGAACTTTTGGACAACTGAAAAAATCTTCAGACGTGTCTCCAATGCATCTTTTGATTCAAAATTCTGCCCCACCTTAAAGTTGAATGCGCCCAAGTCGAACCTGTTTTGTGGTAAATGTGTCTTTAGAACAGTGTCGTAACTCATCTTTGTAGGAGACCCCTGATCCTCTTCTACTTGGTCTGGTGGAAGCCCATATGACGTAAAGTTCTCGTCATCAGATGTTGCTCCATCAGAATCGTCACAGTAATCAAATCGATCACCCTCTTCATCTGCATCCTCATCATTTGCAGACACTTGGTCTTCGGTTTCTATGTTCTCTCTCTGATCTTTGCTAGCTTCTTCCATCTCGTTTTTCTTCACTTTAAATTCTACACACAGTCTAACGTTCTCTACTTTGTGAAGACACAAAAATCCCTGAAACTGACTATCGTTTCTTACTTTCACAGGAGGTGTATCTATGTTTTCCTTGAACATATTACATTTAGGAAAAAGGTACGCTAGCTCCAACTCGTGTTCTGCGAAATCAACTCCGTAATCCTGATATATGATTTTCACAAAATCCTCATATCTAGTGTTTTCATTAGCTGTGAGTAATTTACTACCTTGCTCATTGTCCACTTCAAATAACCACTTTTTCCTTTCGAATTTCCACTTCCCACAGACGAGAATGATGTGATCCATGTTTCTCTAAGTAACAAAGATTGCAACAAGAGTTCAAACCACCATGAAAGGGAACAACTTGATAAGGAAGAAAAGATGGGGGAAGAGATGACGACAGTTACAAAAATAACGTGACCTAATTGTGGTCTTAATACACTAGAAACAAACCAAACTCGAAATTGTACTAAACCGGGTTTAATTCCAAAATAATTAAGTTTGGTTTACTAAAACCCAGAATTCAGTTTAAAAATCTGCCACCTCTTAATCTAAAAAGTCTGCTACCTCGTAAATAAGAAAGTCTACCGCATACATAAATCGGTTATGTAACTCTGCCGTAATAAACTAAGTCAATCGTAAAAATCTATCATTTATAACAAATCTGTTGTCTCATTCGACAGAGATATTTCAAAAATCTGTTTTCTATACAAATCGGACAAATAACTCTATTATAGAAAGAAATCTGACATTCTAAAGAAAGTCTGCCACCACTATTATGCTAGATTATATTTTCTTATCAGATTTAATAAACAGACTTAATGTTAGATAGATTTATTTTTCCAAAAATAAATCTGCCAACGACCTAATTTTAAGGGTATTTTAGTAATTATTTTTTTTTCCTACAACTGTAGACAAGGACAATTTTGACCAGAAAAACATTATAATAATTTTAAAAAAATATGAGTCATTCTAGTAATAAGACAATTAATTAGAGTCATTCCAAAATTTTTCCCTAGAATTTATGTCCCAAAAAAAAAGATGCTTCTAATTCAGCACATATACTTCAACAGAAGCGTGAAAAAAAATTCCTAGGATATGTAGATTGGTTTAAAGAGCTTTAGGACTCCTCACAACAACTGTAATAGAATGAATCTCCATCGTCTCGTCTACTCACCGAGCTTGAAATTTATATGAATAAGAGAGAGTCATCTCCAAGATTCACTTCCTTTATCTCATCACAATGGATCAGAATCATCAGATTCTCCATTGTGCCTGAAGGAAAGAACATCCTGCCTCTTTTCATACCTAGTCGTCACACATATAACATGATTGAGCAAGAAGTATTTATATATCTCCAAAAGCAACTCTTACGTTTCCTGCATAATGTAAAAACTTTGAAAAGTTTTCTCACCTCTGAAACGTTAATTAGAGTAAATTTACAAAAAAAAACATAAATTAGAGTGTAGCTGTTATTACAGCGACCAATGAATTATGGTCTTTCTCTTTCGGATGATGAACAGCTGCAAAAGCTAGAATCGATGTCCCTCTGTCTCTCAACCGATTCATGGTCCCTGATGCGGGTAGAGTGAGACGACTCATCGGTGTTTAATAAGTAATCTGAATTTGACTACACAAACTCGTCAGGGACAATAAGAATGCGAAAAACCAACGCCATATAGAAATGCGCTGGCGTGTATTAATGAACTCAACCGTAAAGCGATACAAACTTCGTTACAACTGAGTTAATCTGAAATTGCATTAGAAGGTAAATAATGCGGCTGATTTATGAGAAATTAGCTGAAATCTAAAATATTTCTCAACATCATTAGAAGGTAAATCCTTACTCTGAAACTCTAACTTACTTTCATCCAAAATATAACTTTTTGTAGAAGTAAACACATTTTTTTGTAGTAATATTTCAGACCAAATTTATATTCTTAATCTGAAACTCTAGTTTTGCCACAAGATTGCATACCAAAAGTATTTTTTTAACAGTTTAACTGTAAGGACAAACAACAAATCGAACTTTCATTTTTTCCGCCAAAAATTTGTCGGTTTAATGATTAAAAGTGATTACTAATATCGACAAATTCAATAAAGAAATGAAAACCAGAAACATTTGTCAATGTTAGAAGGTAAATTCTTCATTAACTTGTCATCATCCAAAAATATAACAATATTTTGTCATAAGATTTCAGACCTAAAGTAACCAGCTGGTTTTATCTCAAGATTCATACCAAATGTATTATTTGTAACAATTTAGTCGTTAATGACAAACGACAAATAGAACCTTCAATGATTTTGTTAAAAATTGACAGTTTTAATATTAAAATGCTTACTAATATCCACAAAATCAATAAATAAACGAAAATCACTTACAACAACATTAGAAGGTAAAGTCTTAATTTGAGACTTTAACTCTCCGTCATCCAAAATCAATCCATCCACATAAACCAATACAATTATTTTTCATTGGATTTTAGGTCAAAACATCAATTGGTAACCCATTTATAAAAAAAATACCTATTTATATTTACATCAGTTAATAGGAACTTAATTTTAATATATATATATATATTTTCTAAATTCATACCTAATATAGGACATGTTTACTAAGAAAAACTGAATAGAAACAACAACAAAAAATATTTTACCATGAAAATTAGAAATTATATAAAATAATACTAATACATAATAAATTATTAATTTAAAATAAATTTAATTTAATTTAGTTTTGTAAGCACAAAATTATATCCATTGCTTATGTCTTCTTTATTAGTTTTTCTTTATCTGATTATTATATCATTTCTTATCACGGTGCGCAACCAAAGTTGTTGTTTAGTCTTCTTTTTTGTTAACAGTTATATAAATAATTAACAACAATAAATTCCAATCTTCACCTGTTACTATTTTGAGTTTTCATTTCTATGTTTAAATTAATAATGACATATAAGACTAGCTAAACAAACAGAAAACAGAAAGTAATGAGAGTTTTTGAACAATAATTGTTTTCAGCATAATTAGAAGATAGTCGAATTGCCGTTATCCAGAATATAACATTCCAATTGTTAGTAACAGCCGGCAAAACTAATGAACAGATAAAAAAAAAGAAAAAACTCAATAAAATTAATAACCAAACTCTCAACCTAGATTTTAACAACTTTTCGGATAAATCATCATTATAAAAATTGCAAAAAGTTAATTAATATTCTTCTTTTTAATTCATTTTTAATTGAGTTATATCTTTTTAAAAAAATTCGTTTTATCATTGTATTTTATTATATATAAATTGATTATTAATACTTACACTATGCAAAAATTATTAACATCTTTCGGGGCAAAATAAATATTCGCAAAAAATCATTATTGACACTAGTAAATGAACTTCTAAGTGTTGTTAAGTTTCTGAATTGCTTTGTATTTTCCTAAGAGCATCTCTAATGTAAAACTTCATTTTTTCTTCCAAAATGGAGTAAAATGGAATATGGAGTAAAAATACTTCAATCCTACTTCATTTCTCACTCCATAATGGAGTAATGAATAAACAAAAAAAAATTACATTTATGAAGTAAACTCTATTATGGAATAGGAATTGGAGTAGGATTGGAGTGATTTTTATACGATACTCTCTTTCACTCCAATTAAGAGTAAAAAATAGAGTTAGGTTGGAGATACCGTAAAGGCCACATATATTGGTTTAGGGCACCAAGAGTGATTATGCACTGCCCTGCTTATTCAATTACATATGTTTGAAGAAGAGGCATTTTTTTTTAATTTTGAAGTAAACTTTTCGGACTACAAAATGCAAATGTCTAGCCACAATTCCATTTTCATTTTCTCATGTGGTGCGACCTGACTCTCGGCCCTGTTTATTTCTTTAGTTTAGCATCAAAAACTTTTTCGACTTGCCTTGCCTTCTTTGTGTTGGATGTGCAGAGACAAGAGACCATTTATTTCTGAGATGCAGTTTCAGTGGTTGGCTAAAGCATTCTTGAATGATAGTTGGTGATTTACTACCCAACTTCGAAGTCTTTTTGTGTTTTTTAAACTTTTTTGGCATCATTTGACTTGACAGCATAACTCTTTGTTTGTACAAATTGGTTCAGTATTAATGAAATTCACATAGTTATCAAAAAAAAACTAACTTTTTCTATTGTTTCAGTTTTCAAACGGATAAGTTGTAGAAGAAGAATCTGTTTCGTATTTCGTATATCCGAACACTAAGAAACATTTTTCATCACTACCAATCTTAACTTGCTTGGGCATAGGAAGAAACCTCTTTTGGATATATGCAAAGTAAATACTTCCTCCATTCCAAAATAATGTACTCCTTCAATTCCAAAATAATGTATGTATTAGACATTTCACATATATTAAGAAAATATGTTAATAAATGTATTAAATTTTATGATTATCTATTTTTTATAATTTTTATCCAATCAAAATTTAGTAAACACAATTAATATCTTCAAAGTTTACAACTTTTTATTATTATATTTATTAAAAATGCAAAATATGTATCGTTTAAAAATAATATCTTTTCTAAAACATGAATTATATTGAAACAAAGGGAGTATGTTTTAAAGTTTTCACACATATTACAAAACATATTAATAAATGTATTAGATTTTGTGATTAGCTATATTTCATAACTTTTAGCTAATCAACATTCAGTAAACTTAATTAATATATTCAAAATTTAAAATTTACCATTATTATATGTATTGAAAATGTGAAATATGTATCTCTTAAAAATAATTTTTTTCTTAAACATAGATTATATTGAAACAGAGAGAATATATTAAAGTGATGGACACGTGACGTTCATGTAAAGTACTTAGTAAATTAATATTGCCATTTCTTTGTTAAACAATACTTCCTCCGTTTTTATTAGATGATAGTTTGCATAAATACAAAAAAAATTAGAAAAACAATCTTCTAAAAGGTATATTTAAATATAAAAAATTTAAATCATTTAATCAATTATAAAAAAAATTGTAAAACTTAATTGGCTGAATAATTTCCAATAAAGTTAAAAATGACCTTAAAACTTTAAAACATCATATATTTTAAAACAATATAAACCTTCTAAAATATCATATAATTTGAAACGGAGGGAGTATGTCTAATGACTTCATAAATGATTGTTCAATTCATTTAAAATATATCTTTGTATAACTTTCCAAAAATATTAAGAGAACAACGACCGTGTTAAATAACATGTATCACTCTATTACTGATCATTTCAATATAACGTCCTACTTTCTTTTTGAAACTTACAACGGTTCTTGCTTTCAACATAACTTACATAGATCGAAAAAATAATCTTAGAG
Source organism: Moricandia moricandioides (assembly GCA_905132885.1). Classification (NCBI taxonomy): domain Eukaryota; kingdom Viridiplantae; phylum Streptophyta; class Magnoliopsida; order Brassicales; family Brassicaceae; genus Moricandia; species Moricandia moricandioides. The sequence continues at coordinate 10,981 of CAJHQQ010000519.1, forward strand.
ATTTTCAAAATATAATTATTGGAAAAATGACCAGATACAAAGAATATCAGTCTATTTCTATTAAAATTTGAAAAGTCGCCACAGGGTAAAAATGCTGTATGTAATCCCATTTTAAAGATGATTGCAGTAGTTTTATAATAAATTAGATTTTGACCCGCGCTTTTTTTTAGATAAAAATGTTAGTTGATATGTGTTTTTTAATTTTGATATACATATCTATGTTAAAAATATATATTAAGTTTTTTTCATATCAGATTCGGACCCACGGCTGAACTGTAAATCATTTGATCCGTATATATCATGTTTAAATTTATTAAAAATTTTGTTAATTAAAATTCTGATAAAATCCGGTAAAAAGCTAAACAATTATCATTAACATGTGAAATAATCATGGTTGACCCATTAAAACTCCAAAGAAAACTAATAATATTTCTAAAAATAAATTTTTATATACTTTTACATTGTACATAAAATTGAAAAAAAAATTATTAGATTTGTAGTTTTTTGTACTTTGACGTTTTTTTTACTATTCGAAAAATGAAAACTGATATTAGAGAAGACAAAAATGTATTTATAGGACAATATTAGTTTATTTGTTATATATATTGTTTGAGAATAAGTTTAAAGATGTCGAATCGTATAAGAAATATTTCAACATATTATTTGTTACTATTTTGAATATATAAATTGAAATTATTAAGGAAAATTAAGATATGTTAACAACTTATTTAAAAAATATTGGTTAAATAAGTTAAGATCTGGAAACATTAATGTTTGTTCCTATAAAATAATATTATGTTATTAAAAAAATCTTTAATAATCACCCCATTTAAATCTTACCATAAATAAGGAGATAATTTAGGTAGTTTTGTTATAGATAAATGCATTAGCCTTAAAGATAATGTTGTAAAGGGCATTAATTATATCATATAGTATTTTTAATTTTTTTACCTAGAAGCAAGTTGGGTCCAACTTTGTGCTTCTGTTTTAATAGTATTGATATAACACTAATATCCGACAACTTTAGTAGTCATCCACTTACATATGATACTTGATGTTAATTTCAAAGTTAAATAATAATCTCAAAATAATAAATGTTTTTAGATTCTGTTATTGACACATTTTATAGTCTTATCTATATACAATATATACAAGCCAAGTATTAATATCTATACATTGTCCTCGAGTATAGTGACACCACCGTACCCGAACCTGCACAGGTTATTATGATCTTGTTCATACCCAAACCAATTTAGTATCTTTTTTAATTTGAGATCACTCATCTATGAATTTGTTTTGATTGGTTTCAGATGATGGAAAGAACGCAGTGTTTTAAGAGAAGTTTATGTTCACTTTGCTTGAAGGTCTTAGGGGATTTCAAAGTTGCTGTCTTGAATAGCAATACACTCTCCACTGATTACTTCATTGGCAATGCTACGTATGTAATTTTCTCATTTGTGCTTCTTGGTATGCTTTACATATTATTTTTATTTGGCTTTGGAATTGAATCTTTTTTCTATGTTTGTTTGTTGTGATCAAGATTCAGTTGCAGAAGGTTCTTTCTTAGGGATACAAAGACTGTACCTAAACCATGCAGACTAAAACTGGCAGGTAACAACCTTTGTTTCACTAGTTTCGCTTCCTTTTGCTTTGAGTTTATATGTTTGTAACATAGTTGCATCGTCTATATTGGTCTATCCAATCTTTTCACTTACGATGTGCTCATTGCCCAAGGAAATCTCTTGATGTAGCTTTGTAGCAGCATATAGTGCTTGAATATATAGTTTCCCAGTTGGTTGCTGCATTAGTGTGCCTTGTGCTTTTTTAATTAAATGAAATGTTGAGTCTCTGCCATTTGCTTATATAATTGACATGGAAGCATGTCTGTGTTCACGGATAAGAGTGGTTATGTGAACTGTCTTGTCATGGTGTTAACCGAATGAATTTTTTTTTATTTCAGAGAAAACGCACTTCTTTATTTGTATTTTAATTCATAATATGAGGTGAAAAAAATACACACAAGATAAGAGCATCTTCCAGTACTCATAATTCTAATCTGTGTCCACAACTTTTGTAAATATCTATTATGTCTACGTCCACACTTTTTGTATATATTAATATATATATACCTACTTTCACTTGGTTTTACATTCCATAACTCTATATCAACATATTTAACTACTATAGATTTAACTTGGTGTAAGTAGGGATGTTAATATTTTAGTGTGTCCACATTTTCATATCATTGTCCACATCTATTATTATAAAGTACAGTTTCCTCTATCAAGGATTCACCACGTCATCAAATAGTTCTCTGTAGACGCGACACATGTCCAGAAACAAAACTCTCCGTTTCATTTATTTATGTTTGTATTCCGTTTGAGCTTTCGTTTATATTAGTTATCATTGTTTTGCTTCATAAAGCCCATCTATAAAGAGTAAGTCATATGCTCAAAACGCTTCGTTTTTGAGTCTATGGGTTGATCCCGTTTTTTTTTCCGCCCTAGAGTTTCGATTGCGTTGTTTCATCTTCTTCCTAACGATCCAGAAATCCAGCAGTTACAAATTCATCCTATTAAAGTCCATCTTAAATCATCATCCACGATTTACCTTCAATGTGAACTTTGATCTTCGATGGCAATGGAACTTCGAGCATAAAAAGGTTAGCATCCCTACTCTCTAAATCATCCTATCAAACTATTGAAACAACGAAATCCACTTATTTATTGAGAAATAGCTAGCTCTCAAGTTTTTTGTTCCGGTAGATGTTCTTCCACAACTGAGGTTAGGTTGCTGTGTTTCTGGGAGGTTGAGGAATATCAGTTCCTATTATTATTTATATTAATTATAATAACACAATATTAAATAGGTCACATAATTTTAATGATTGAATATGAATTAAACACAAACCAATTGTAAATTTTAAATAATTTTTAACATAATTTTAAATAAGCATTTTTGATGATTAAAGATGATTAAACCCAAAACAATTATAATTTTTAAAAATTAATAAATATTTTAGCATAAATATTAAAAAATATAAAATTAAAAAATTAATAGTACTAATATATTTATCTTTTAAGTACTTTCAAGAAGTTGTATTGTTTCTTTAAGCAATATAATCATTTACATGATATAATATAATCATTTACATCATATGTTTTATAACCAAAAAATATATTAAAATATTTACATAATTTTATAATTCAAATACAAGTAAATAAAATGAAAAGAATATGAACAGTCATTTATCATTTTATATCATAAACGATATACGTGACAACTTATTAAAATAAGTATACAAGAATTTGTATTGTTTCATTAAGTAATAAAATCATCTACAATATATAAAATCATCTACATCATACATGTTATATTATTTAAAATTTATATATATATATATATATATATATTGGTTTAAAATTAAAATTAAAATCTTTACATAATTTATAATTTCAATAACGTAAATAAAATGAAAAGAATACGAATCGTCATTTACCATTTGATATCATAAATAAAAAACAGCATAACTTATTAAAAATAGTATTAATAAATTTAGTTATATTAATCCATTTGTGTTAAATTTAAATTTTCCATTGAAAAAAGTAATGACCAGTGTTAATCAAACTTATACTTAATAATACTTTTAACATTATATATAAGTAAAACATTTAAGTAAAATCAGAATATTAATAAATACAATAAAAATATTTCAAATTAATGATAATATATAGTAAATTGTTAATATGTGACAAGAAATTTATATTAAATAAATTTAATGTCAAAATTATATTCTAAAAACTAATTAATATCATTTGGTTTTCCATATCATAATTATTTATTTGGATAACATTGTATACTTGGACATTAAATATAATAACATATAAAAAATTCAAACAAATATTTATGTTTATGACTAATAAAATTAGTAGGTTTTCAAGTTGAATAACTTATTTAAAATATGTTTAGTATAATGCGTTAGCTATTAATTTTTGTATTTATATAAATATTTTTTAAAATACAAATAAAATGTCACTAAATTCAAGAAATAAACGTATAAAATAGAAAATATCCACATTTCTATGTTAAATTCAGATGACTATAGTTATAAAAAATTTGCTTACTATTAAATTCTAAAATAGGACAAATATCGAAAATAAGATAACACATTTACATTTTTTGTGAATCGTTGTAATAGTTAAACAATTATGAATTATAAAAAGGTTGATAAAAAATATTGAAAGTTAATGTAAATTATTATTGAATGTAAAATAAAAAATAAATAAATCATAACTTATGTGAACATAAAACCTAAAGTTATAATATCCAAATAATTGTGAAAATAAAAAGTGTTAAGTACTAAATTAAAAAGCTTAAATGTAATTTAAATACTGATAAGAAAATAAAATAAAAATATACCTGAAGATTTCAAAAAGAGACGCAATATCAAATAAAATGAAAAAAGGAAGAAGTGCAACTAGATGACTTATGCAAAACAAACAAATTAGAAAAATGTACACCGACATAATAGAAATAGAACATAAACTTATTCAAACAATCACAATAATCGTATTAGAAAAATTAGTCAACCGAGCGAAATTGAGACTGTATCATTTTACAACAAACAAATTCAACGGAAAAAAATAGGAAGAAAATAAAATAAAATAATAATCATCAACACATAATAGCACCAAGATATTCAAAAATAAACACAAAATTTAAACAAAGACATAATGAACATGTTAAAAGGAAAAATAAAAAAAATGCATTGAGCTATTTTGGTATTTAAGTATGTCTTGAATTTTAAAATAAATATGCCATAAAGTTACATGAAATGTAGATAAATCTTGAAACAAACGAATGTAAAAATATAATGAAAAAATATTATGGGTGAGACCAAAAAATTATTTACTAAGAAGAAAAGATAAAAACAAATTTTAAATCACAACGTAAAATTAAAATCCCGCGCGAAGCGCGGATTTCCCCTAGTATAGTATATAATTATGTTATCCACATTTTGGTGTCCATATCCACAATTTTTGTATAAATATTAATATATATGTGTATATATAATATATTTATGAAAATGAATGTTAAAATTAATTGTTTATACATAATTTAATTTGATAATTTTTTTGTATGTTAGAATCTATTACAATAAAGTTGGATTGCCTCTCTCCACAGGCGTCCACGTCAGCAATCAACTAGGGGCATTTTGTGCCACCTGTCCTCATGTTTTTTAAATCAAAACGCGCCATTTCGTACTCTTCTCTTTCCGATCAAAACACAGTGTTTTGTTCTCTTTAAAATCTCTATAATGGGCTTTTGGGTTTATTAGTTTCGAAAAGCCCATGATGCTTCGGTGGCCTTCTTCATCCTCAACTTTCTATTGCCTATCGGGATAAAAACTCAAGAGTAAACGATTGATGATTCCTTTCTCCGACTTCTAAACGCCAAGTAACGCTTCTTTTACCATTCAAATTCGTCTGTAATGATTGCAATAACGTTTCCACTGTGCATTATCATCCACACATCTCTTACATTAATCCAATTATGAAGCGTACTACGAATCTGATACGAAGAGACGCGTACCATTGATGCCAAGCACTTCAAAATCTCCTATTTAAGTGAATGAGATCACTGGTCTTCGAATTTCAGGTAAGACTCTCTCTATCTTTCTACATGTCTTCCAAATTGATTTGGTGTTTCTTCGTAACCTATTAAACAAACACATAATCACATTCACTCAATGTCAAGGCCTTCAAATCCTACACCGACTGGGTATAATAGATTATTCTGAAAGTGACTTCATATCGAGTGGGGTTTGTGACTGGGTGTTATGTGATTTATTTATGTGTCTTTTGGTTGGCCATGAAATCAATTTGTGGGGTTTTGTTTTTTGTTTCACTTGTAATCTACAAATATCTATAAGCTTCGCTGATCTGAGTGTGGCTTGATTATTGTTTTTGGTGATTTGGTATTTATATATTCTAATCAGATCCGAAATATTCTATGGAGAAGATTTATGTTCATCAACACTTCTGTTTGTGCTACTGTGCAAGACTGCTTAACATCTATTATGTAACTTTGAGAAGATACCATGTCTTAGATATTTAGATCAGAGGTTGGGATGATATAGAGTTTTGCATCAACAGATTGGAATGGTTAGACCACCTTGGAGACCACAAAGAGGCTTACATGAAAAACTGTCTCTATACTCCGCGCTTGGTTCTTTGAGCATTTAGTTCATCTGTAAGTGTCGATTACGATAAATTCTTTTTTTTTTTTGCTTATCTTTGTTTAATTAATAAACATCTCAAGCTTTTTGCAGATATTCAAAGGAATCAGATGATATTCTAGGTAGCTAGATGATACTTTTGTTGTTGGCTCAATCTTTGGTCTTCCTTTGATTTGAGTGGTTCTCTGGTCTTGAGGTAGTGAATTGGTTTATTAATGCGAGAGTTCGGCTATGGAAACGATGATCATATATATGTAAAAAAAGAGTTTGCTGATGCATCAGCAATTCCATTATATCTTCAACGCCTAAGAACTGCTCTTCCAAACTGATTGAATAGCCCAAGCAATCCAGCCGTCGGATAGCAACGAATTAAGATGAGCTGGTGGCGATGTAAGTGTTGTGGTGGCAGGAATGAAGTTCGGGTAGGTCCGGGCAAGTCTAGAACATAGTTCTTTTGGCGGAGCCTACTTTTTGTGTAGAGGAAGTTTGTGAAATATCCGATAAGATAAGAGAGACGAAGCAAGCAACATCTTAGATGAGAAGGAGATAAGAATGTGAGGCCATGGCTGATGATTTATGATCTGGTTTTTGATAAGCCACTGGATATGTAACGGTTTTTTTATATAGACACTAGGAGTCAAGACCTTATAAGTTATGGAGTTTGAGTCAGTTCACTTCTCCTATGATGTAACGTTTTTGCATGGACTTATAAGAGCTACAAAACCTTCGGGAGAAATAGAAAGCAACATGTGAGACCACAAAAAAAGGTACACATATAAAAATAATAATCGGAGGACTTTCATATCCACAACATTTATAATCGTCAAAAATTTAGCAAATAATATATTCGATGGAAAAAGGTAAATTCCATATAGCTAACATTGAAACACTTTCATTATTCACATGGAAGCGATGAAAAGCAGCTACAAGGAATTCAAAAGCCACATACAAATAAGAACAAAACATTCAGTTTAATCTTAGTTAAGACAAGAAAGAAGGTCAGAAAATGTTTTAGCTATTTTTTGTTGTCCTAACGATACAAGCGATCCGAAGAAATTATGGGACGGAAACAACTGATCAAAGGCATGCTACATATGTCTGTCATAGATTTACACAAAACATCTTAAAGGAGGGATTTTTTTTAAGGTTTACACTCCATTAGAAGCAAACATAAGATTCAATCATAACTTAGAAGGTTCACACTCCATTAGAAGAGATTAGGTTACACAGAGCGAGAGCAGACTTAGCCACAGAGTCTGCCTCAGAATTTTGCGAAGGAAGGATGAACCCAAAAGAAATTACATAAAAGCATATTCGATACTCCTTCTAAACGACCATAAAAACTGGTTTTCATTTCATTCATGAAAATTGCTTAAACTATATATATTTCATATTTACTTTAACCATATTTATCACTGGTTTCAAAGAGGTAAATAACACTTATAACTCTACGGTTAACTAATTTAAACTTAAGGTTTAGATTTGAGAGGTGGAGTTTTAAAAGGTGGAGTTTAGAATTTTAATAAATATATAAATAAATACTTCAAACTTAAAATAATTTTTTTTTAAAATAGTTTCATAAAAACTCGAATTTCAAAAGAAATTCAAAAAATTAAGAAAGAATCAAAAAGATAAAATATTCATAATTTTTTTGAATTTGAAAAGGTATAATTCAAAAACTATAAAATCATTTTTTATTTAAATAATTATTTTTATTTATATATTTATAAAGCAAGAATATACATATATTTGTCTCCTTAATGAAATCTCATACTTAGGTATTTTTAAAAATATTCAAAAAAATAAACATTAATAATTGTATCAAATAGAAGGTAAAAGTGATTTGTTTCCCTCATTCATATAATATTCAGATAAGTAATACAACAACAATATTGTCAGTAAATGCAAACATCCATAATATTCCACCATACAAATTTTGGGTACAAACGTAAAGTTAATTGCATTTAAACATTCGTTTAATAGCTAATCGAATAAACATATGGTGAAGGAAAACTTATAAGTAAAAATTCTAATACAATCATCATAGCTAATCAGACAATTCTAACCATACACTTTTATTAGTTGTCTCGGACAACACAAATACGTACCAAATAAAAATTCTAATACAATCTTTTAGCCGAATCTGATGTTTTAAGCATTTATTTCATAGCTAATCGAACAAACATATGTTGTAGGAAAACAAAATTAAAAGAAATGATCTTCAAAACCTGAACAAAACTACTGATTGTTGTAGTTTTGTTTATAACACATGTAAAAAGTCATATTCTTTCAACAAAAACCCAAAGTTCTTCAATACCGAACATTTCAAGCACGTCAAGATTAGTACATCTTTATATATGGGACGATCAAGCGCGTAACCATCTTTTTATTTATGATAATTTATTAAAATACACAACTACCAATGAATACACAAAAACAAAATTTAAGAATTGCTCAAAAAAAACTTACAAATTTCAATAGAATAAATTAAATACAATAATCCAACATGATATAGTTTTTAACACAAAAAAATGAAACACATTAAAAAATCAACAAGATACAACACATAGATAATTGATATAACATCCCGCGCGAAGCGCGGGCAAACCACTAGTTTGAAATAAAAGTAAATAAAAATATTAAAGGAATAAAAGACAACATAAATATATCAAATAACCAAAAAACTTAGATACATAAATGCCACAAAGATAACTCAATTGAATACCAACATGTTCTCCAACGAAACACGCACAATCTCATTTCCTACAAGGGTAAATTTGTCAAATCAACACCTAAGTCCCACGAGAAAATGCCTCATATGTGGTAAGTGTCTGTAGGCCCCAAGGCAAAATAAAAATAAAAAGACCCTTTGACATATTGTTGCTACAAATCAAAATATTAACTACTATTTTTTAATCAAAAACAAACACTAAAGAGTAGTTTTTGTTTCAAAACATAAACATATCCAAACAACATAATGAAAGAATATCTGATCTTTCTTGAAGACCAAGTATAGAAAAGAAAACAGAAAACATTATGGCAAACGTAAATTCATAAGGGAGAATTGGAAAAACAAGACACTTTCGATGTTTGTTTGTCCAAATAAGACTTTTGATACTTTTAGTCATTTTGGACAGGTTTTGCCCTTGTGTTGTAGAAAAAATAGTAAAATAAAGTAAAAAAATATTAAAAAATATATTAATCATTAGAAACCAAAGTATATCTACTTTTATGTTATAATTTATTTTTAAAAAATTCTGGAACTATGTTTTATTTAATGTCATAGGTAGGGTAAAATACTTATTTTAGCCATCAACGTAGTGTAGTAATCGAATACAAAGTATAATACATAGGTGTACCTTGGATAGAAAATATAAACTACACTTTCTTCTATAATTTACCCTAGCTAGATTGTGTCTCGTATTATTCTAGCTAGATGTCTTTAGTTTACCTGCTACTATTTTACAAGTTCTAGCCCAGAGTCAGTGAAATACCTTTGCTTTTTTACACGTCATACCTTGTTCTACCTTTTACCATATAATAGCCTACGGCAGAATGTAGTTTCCACTCTCTCTACAGCTTTCTGACTTACGTAAGATGTATATTCTAGCCAAATAAAGTAAAAATGGAAACTTCCAAATTTCGTTAAATATCTTTCCTAAATCTATCCTAAATATCTCTAAGTATATTCTCCCCACGATTTTCTCTTCACATGATCTCTATCTCCCTCGTTCTTTGTATCTCTCTCTCTTCTTCATCGACAAACATCTCTTCTATTAACCAACACAAGATGGTTCTAATCTATGTTAAATCTGGTGTATGGAGGTCAAATTGCAGTGACGAGTGGAGTTTCTTGGCAGACAAACAAAGGCGTGGTCGAATGGTGACATTAGAAACTACTACTTTATTGGAGAAACTCAAGATCATGGTGTGTGAAGATTATGGGGTCGACCCTAATTTGGTTAATGTCGAGTTCAGTTATGAGATTGTGAATCAAAGAGGGAATCCTCCCATTATTATCAGCAATGATCGACAAGTATGTAACTTTGTGGACTACGCGAAGAAGGGTTCCTCTACAACCTTGTGTGTCACGTTCTCTGGTAATGGTACTGGTGTAAATGAAAAGGAACGAGTGAATATCGATTTGAATAAGGAGCCGTGTGATTCAAGTAATGTTGAGGAAGGTGAAGTTCCGGAAATAAATCAGGGAGATTTTGCAGAACCATCAACAGAGTGTTGTGATAAAAGGAAGAATCATGTCGGTGAGGATGGTTCCGGTGAGGATGGTTTAAAGAGTGAAAGCAATGGAGATAGTGAAAAGGAATGTGGAGCTGGGAACATAGATTTCGTGAAGAAAGATCAAATTTTCCGAAGTAAACGTGTTTTAAAGGCAACAATGGAAATTTGGGCGATGAAGAGGCTGATGTGAGAAAATGGGCTCGTTCTCTCTTCCCTGGATCCAGGTATGACATCAGGACCAATAACCCTGCCGAGTCGATTAATTCAGTTCTGAGATCACCTAGACAATTTCCAGTAATTCCTTTGCTAGATAGTATAAGAGAAATGTTGACCCGATGGTTCTACGAGCGTCGCATGTTAAGCTCCAAACATATTGATCCTTTAACCATTAAGGTGGAGAAAAAAATTGATAGGAGAATTGTGAAGGCTCGGGGTTTTCAGGTTCACAAGGTTGACAATTTTAGATCACTTGTTAAAGGAGACATATATGATTGTCATGTTGATCTAGAATCCAGAACATGCACATGTGGGAAGTTTGATTTAGGAAAAATTCCATGCAGACACGCCATTCCTGCAATTTATTCTCGAGGTATGGAAGTATATAAACATTATCTTGGTACCTATATATTTCTCGTACTTTGCAGCATATAGACATTGCTCGGTCTCTTTTTTTGACACAGGTATGGAACTACACAGATTTACTGATGGCGTGTATAGTACTGCAACGTGGAGAGCTGCCTATGCGGAATCCATTAATCCCATACCAGTTCCAGAGGATGAATGGAAGGTCCCGGATGAAGTTAAACTTGCGAAGATCTTACCACCAGAGACAAGAAAGAGTGCTGGTAGACCAGTAAAGAGAAGGTATGAAACTGTAGAAGACAAGATTAGATCTTCTCAAGGATCAACAAAGAAGAAAAAGCATAAGTGCAGCCGTTGTGGTAGGGAGGGACACAAGAGAGGAACATGTGATATACCTATCTAGTTTGTTGTGTGTGTTTTCTGTTATTTGTTTTTTGGTTTACAACATTGTTGAGAAAAATCGATCTTTCTATTGACAGTTTGATTTTTGCAATTTTTTTGTTACTTTCGATGCAAATCACCAAAAAATACCGAAGAACATAGTCTTACATTTATTTTGGAAAAACAGAACAACAAAGTGAACATCATGCATATGTAGGGTAAATGAAGACCATAGCAAAACAACACACAAACAAAGCTTTTATGATCCTTAACTCTCTAATGCATTCGATGGACTTTTCTTCACAACGAGAAATTGCATCTTCCATCTCTTCAAGTCTACTCTTATGGCGTTTCAGCATGGTTTCGGAAGCTATCACAGATTTATGAATCTCGGAAGTGTCTACGAGCAACACGTCAAACAAATCCTGAAAGTCTTCAATTTCCTCAACAACTGACTTGTCAGTCCATTTGAACAAGTGAGTGTTGTCCTTCATCATTAACATCAAGAAACAATTAGATTGAAGCGAGGACATGGTTATATGAATAGCGACTAACCTTATCAGATCCCATCGGACAACAATGGAACAATCTTCCCGGATTTTTGACAGTTTTTGAAGTGAAAAGGGCCACTGCCTCGCCGCAATTGCATCTTCTCGGAATTCCTCTTTGTTTGGTGTGTCCATATCTTGAATCGAAAGAAGAACCGACCGACGACATTATTGAGTTGATCGCCCAAGGTTTCTCTCTGTCGTGAAAGAATGAGGAAGAATAGGGACTAGGTCAAAAAATAAACCAAAACTACGTCGTTTCAATAGGTAGAAAACATATTTCATACCTGAGGCAGATCTATTAAATATCAAGAAAAACGATTTAGGGGTTCGTTTAGGGGTTAGTAAGGGTATATACTTTCACCATGTATCCACCAAAGTATGTTTGTACATGACACAAAAAATACATAATTAGTGTCTATTGGAACTACAAATGGAATTATCAAACAAATACATGTCATTTTCAACACAATTGATAAGAGTTTGATAAGATCTTTCATTTCTTGGTTTAGTGGATTAGGGTATAAAGATTAATAAGATCTTTCATTTCTTTGTTTAGTAAATATGTCATGCAAAAGAAAACCACATAATACTAGCAAACTAAAATAGTGTCATGTCACATAATTCATAGAAAACACCAAAATAGAGTACTATCACAACATTCTAAGTAAAACCAAACTAAACACACATAATCAGTCTTCTTCAAGGTCATAAAGAGCAGAACTCTCAAAATCCGATGGCAGATGTTGTGCCATAAGTTGAATTAAAATGGGATCATTTGCAGCCTCCCATATATCATAAGCAATCTTCTGTCGGCAACCAGGCATTATTTCGTCATCCACTAAGCTGAGGTCGAGACCAAGAAGGATGCATTCCAAGTGTTTCAGTGCATATGCCCCGCAATCAGCACAAGACTTGTTCAACCTTGTCTGCATAGGCATATCTACAATCGAATAGGATGAAAGGTGTAGCTTGCTCTTAGGTGGCCCAACGGCCTTCACGATTCTAGGAATCATAGCAGCAAACTTCTCTACGTATTGCCTATTCCTTCCCCGACCGCAATCATAGACTTCCACTTTCTTCTCAACTATGTTGACGCATACAGAAACCCAATGGTTACCTGCGAGGGACATCATTAATTTTGAAAACTAACCCTTGAATAATGGAGACATGTAGAGGAAACATGGATACTTACTGTTCACAAACAGAGGAAAGTAGAGACGGTCAACATCGACACCCCAGACTTTATTAGTCCGCCCATGAGATGGAAGCTCTCCTCTCCCGTAAGCAAGAAGAAGATTGGGTACTACATAGCCTCTTTTGTCGTCTTTACACTTTTGGTATTCAGTCTCGATCTGGAGGCAGAACATGGCGTTCATGAAAGCAACACGGTCTATATTCCAACGCCTCAAAGATGTCTTCTCTCGCCATATATACATCATCGCATCCATTTCCTGAATAAGCTCATGGAAAATAAACCAATGCACAATCAAATATATGTTAACAAGATTCAACCATTCAAACATGTATAACAAAATAATACCTCATTTCCAAGCCATCTTCCAGCACAAACTATTCTCTGAGCTACGGTCAAATTAAAGACAGAGGGACCAATCCTCAAAGCCGTTGGATTCAGAGACCATTTTGTGAATCTATCCCACGATTCTTCGGTGAAGTAATACAGTGACGCTTGTGGAGAACAGTCATTTGCCATTGGTGAGTCACTAAGCTGAAGCTTCTTGATTGGTCCGCTAGACCATCTATCCCACTTTGCCGATGATGGAGCTGCAGTTGCTTGCTTTGATTCAACTTTTGGTAGTTTCCGGACAGTAGTCATTGGAGTCCACCAATTACTTGCATCCCTGTCGTTATTGGGCTGTGATGGATCAAAATCAGGTACGTACGAGGCTTGAGAAAGCCCTTCAAGGTCTTGCGTACCTATTGCTTTGTCCATATCATCCGCTTCACTCAAATTCACATCCTGTTAATTCAACATAGAAAATTCATAAAAAACTTATAAACTAATAACATCCAAAGTTCACATAACAAAATACACATCATAACTTATAAAGTTACACAAAGTTCACATAGCAAAATACACATCATGATGCCGATACATACTTAAGCCTGATTTTGAACAAGACACTTACAAACCAATAAAACAAGTTAATCACATTTTAGAGAGTGATGAAGACTAGTGGTTCTTTACCAATCGTTTGGACCTCCTCGGGGATGGCTTGGTAGGCGATGGCTTGGTATGCGATTGCTTGGTAGGCGATGGCTTGGTAGGCGATGTCTTGGTAGGCGCTGGGTTGCTAGGAGTTGGCTTGTTCGTTTGAACATCTTTAAGCTGAGACTGCAATTCCTCAAATCTTTCACCCATCTTTTTCTCTAGCCTCTCTTCCATCGCAGCAAAATTCTGCTGAAACATCTGTGCCACAAAAGCCTTCATATCTTCATCAAACGAAGGCTGTTGTGGTCTAGTATATAGGACCTTATGCTTCCTTTTTTCCATTCCACGATCCGGGAGCCTCTTCTTTCCCTTTGTATCTCTTGCTGATCCTTTTGGAGTTCGAAACTCTTCATCGCTCCCACTTGTTTCATTGTTCCCACCTGCTTCATCGCTCCCGCCTTCATCATTTCCATCTTCTCCCTCGCTCATAGGTTTCCCACCTTCTTTATTCCCAAATGAAAACACTGGTGTCTCTTCATACTCCCAATCATGATCACTGAAGTCAAAGTGACTCATTATCATCCTCATGAGGACCTTGATTCTATCATCCTCCACCTCATCTTCTCTTCTAAAAACAGCACTTTCAACTACATCATAATTCCCTGTCCACGAGATGTATGGATAGATGTCATCCTACACAATAAAGGTGAAGAAAATTGAATTAATCTAAAAAACGTAATCTAAAAAATCAGATGAAGTAATCTAAACAAAAACCATATTTACCTTGGGTGTAAAGATGTTCTCCAACTTGTTGAGCTCCTCATAAGAAATCTTTGCAGCTCCCATCCAGTTTACGCATCTAGGACCGTTCTTAAAACTTTTGTTCAGTTTTCTTCCACAGAGCTTTCCGATCTTTGGTACTGCTTCCATAGCCCAAATCTGAAGACCGTAGGTGAAGCCATCTAACACGTAACTCGTAGGATTCTCCTTCAGTTTGTCTCGTGTTTTAGCTATTGACTCGCATAGAAGATCAAAAGAAGCAACTCCCCAAGGGTAATTTCGAACCTTCTCAAGATCCATAACCAACTTGACATACTTGATCGGGATATTTGCCTTCTCATCTCGCCCGCAAACAATACAAACAATGACGCAAAGATACACCAGCCTAATTCGATCAGCATTACTCCACTTCTTAACAGCTTCCCTGTGATTTTCCCACAGATCGAGAATAGAAATTCCCTTATTTGCCCTGATCACTAAGCTCCAGAAACCACCATCATCATCCCAGTCAACCAACTCCTTAAGTGAGAGACTAGTATCACATTGAAGCCCGGTGACTGCATAGAACTCAAGCAATGAAAATCGGAGAGGTCTCCTCGCAAAGACAAACCAGAGCTCATGCATCTTGTAAGTCACCAGCTCCCTACACAAGAAGCTGTGTATCACTCTCGCAGAGAAACCCAAACCATTATCGAACAACTGAAAAATCTGAGCAAAAACCCGATCTTTCTTCACTTCATTCAACTCCTTTGGCAGCCAATTGTTCAATCTTTTGAGATAGCGTACCATCTTGCAGTTGTTATTGATCTGATGTACTTGGGTCTCTTCACCCGGCTTAAATAGCCTCTTAGGTAACTCCTCAGACATACCTACAATCAAAGAAAAAAGTTTGTAATCAAAGCACAAACAAAGAAGGAAGATATATGACTTTATGACTGTGAATTTGGGTTCCACAATTCATTGAGTTTAAAATGTACTTTTAGTTTTAATAACTTCGTATTTAAGAACACATGTTCCACCTATGTCTAATATTCGACAGAAAACAAAATCTTTGAATTAGACAACTACAAAAATCGAAGTTCTCACTGACATATAGAATTGTTTCCAAACATGAAAAACTGAAGCTTATCCGAGGATTCATTCCAAACATGTCAAAGAATTCCAAACAGAGGTTTTGTGTCATTCCAAACATGTCAAACCATAGCTTATCAGATGTTTTATGTCATTCCAACAATGTCAAAACCGAAGCTTGTCAGAGGATTTTATCATGTCAAAGAAAAAACCCAAACATATGTTCCAGCTATGTCTAATATTCGACACAAAACAAATTTGAATCGGACAACAACAAAAAGCGAAATCGATAGTCCACAAATTAAAATCAAAAACACCCAAACAAACCCAAAATCCCTCTTTCAAAAAACCCCAAAATCGATATTGATACAAATTAAAATCAAAAAAACCCAAACAATAACATGCATGAACTGCGTAATGTATAAGAAGATTAATAAACCCTTTCAACGAATTTTAGATTAAGAAATAAGAGAAATCGGGTTTAAGTGATGAGTTTTGTTAAGAAATCTGGGGTTGAAAGAATCAAAAGGAGTAATGGCAAACCTAGTGTTTAGAAGCGTGAGATGATGAAATTGATGGAAGAAGAAGATGAATACGAGTGTCCGACGAAACCCTAGAGTAAGACCAAACCCTCAATCCTTCAATCTGCGGCTGATAACAAAGAAAAAGAAGAAAATAATGAGATTATGGAATGAAAAAAAGAAGCTTTCGGGTGGAAAAACGGGTCACTCAGATCTTACTGTAAATCGCCATTGATATGTTGAAGAGTCGCGGAGAAGAGGACGAGAGGAGGAGAGATGAAGAGAAAAACGGGTCACTCGGATTTTGTTCCTTTATTCTTTTAGTTTTACTTGTTTTCTCTTTATTTTATTTAATTGTTTCTTTTTAATATTTTTTTAAAAACTAAAATAATAAGGAAATACATTTATAATTAGGTAAATATAAGGGTATAATTGTATTAAAGGGAAACTAAGTCTTAATTACCTAAATAATCTTCTATAAATCTTATTGTGACAAATCTAAGAAAAAAGTGTCTTTATTTTCCAATTTTTTCAATTCATAATGATAACTTATACAAAATAGTTCATTTAATCCAATTTTCAGTTGAAGTTGCACAATTCAAAAATCTTTGAAGAATCGACTATATTACTAAATTACGGGATTTAAATTATGTCTCACATAGAAAGGTTTTGGAAATAACTCTTTTATGTAAAAGAGAAAGAACTAATAAACCAAATGGGAAAATTTGGAGAAATAGACTTATGCAAGATTTTAATTTGAAACCTACACAATTATTTAATTTTTTGGAAAATACACTTTTGTGTATGTAAATTTACTATACTACCCATTCAGAATATTTAATATTATTATTAAAAAAATTGTCATCATTATTTATTTAATAAAAAAATTTAACTGTTTTAATAATAATAAGATTTAAACAAATCTTAATAATATCTACATAGTATCTTTTTTAAATATATCATAAGGAAGAAAAAAGATCTTTTGCTTTCTTTTCTCCGTGATCTTTTATTTTCTATTTCTCTTTTTTTGAAATTTTTTATTTTCCATTTCTGCAAAACTTTTTTCCTTTCTCTAGTTCCATAATTCCATCTTCCTGTCGTTTACATATTTGTTAATTATTTACCAATATCTATTAAGTATAATTTAATCTATGAAATTCTTTGTAACAAATCTGAGTGGTTGTTTAAAGTTTTATTACTAGAGAATGAATTCTACCAACAATGAATTTGTTTGTAGAGATATACGTGACTTTGTTGTATGGAGATTACAGTTTTTTGTACAATTTTTTATATAATGATGCAAAAAATAGAAAATGAAGCACCATTGTAGATGGTCTAAAGTTTTAAAAAATATTTTTTTATAATATAAACTTCTAATAGAATAACAAACACATCATAATTTGTTTATTACATAATATGCATTGCTATTTTAAAATTTCAAATATTGAAATAATAAATTTATCTCAAGCATAAATTTATCTTAAAACATAAGTAATGATAATATTGTTACTATGATTTTCGGATTTATATTCTATTTATTAAAATATATATCTGGATAAAAATGTATTTTAAGATCTAATAAAGTGTAGTTTTCAAAAATTAATAAAGAAGATGTAATTTTCAAAATTTAAACTGTTAATAGAGTATTTTTCAAATTATCTCTAAATAAATTTATATCTAAAACCTACTTAACGGCTAACTACAGTTAATGCTAACTTCCTTATATTTATTACTACATTAGAATTTAGGTGAAAAATTATATTATAAGTTAGCATAATGAGATTTGGTTCCCGTAAATCAGATTGTTATTGAACAATATTTCTAAATAAGATTTGTTTACAAATATTAGATTAATTATCTTTTGGAGGAAAAAAATTTATGGACCCTTTTACCTGTGGGCCCTGGGGCGGGTGCACTGCTCGCCCTACTACTTCAGCCGGCCCTGTGTCTCTCATTGTAAAAGAAAAAAAAAAGTGTCTTCCATTGTAATCAAATCTTTTATTATCCGGTACCAATGAAGGTTTGAGTTGTTGTTTGTCGTTAATAGCTGAATTTTAAAAGAATACTGTTGGTTTGAATTCTTTTGTTAAAACTAGACTATTATTTTGGTCTGGAATCTTATGAAAAAAATGTTCCGATTATTCCAGAAATTATATTATGGATGACGACAAATTAAAATCTTAGATTAAGAATTTATCTTCTATGTTGTTCGAATTTTTTTTATTTCTATGCTATTTGATATTATTAAATACTTTTAAAATATAAAAAAATCAAGAATTTATATTAACCAGAACTAGTGAAGATTTGATTTGTCATTTGTTATGAACGGCTAAACTGTTATAAAAAAAAAAACTTGATATGAAATCTTGTGACAAAACTAGATCCTTGCTTTTGGTATGAAATATTATGAAAAAGTTGTGTCCACTATTTCAGAAAACTATAGTTTGGATTACGGCGGTTTGAACTTGTGTGTCGAATATATGCCCTAATTTTATAAGAACTTTTTTTCTGTTTTAGATTCATTTATTTAGTTTGTTTCCTTTTCTGTTCTTATATAATTTTAATAACTTGAAGATCTAAAACTCACCATTTTTTATCATAGTGGATGTGTAAAATCTTGATTAATCCTTTCTCATTAACATCGAGATTAATAAACAAGGTGCCAAAGATTCTATCTACATTTTTTTTTGCAAATCAGTCGGACATAACTATCTACACCTTAGGTCGACTGTAGATAGTTTAGAAGGAAAGGAAGAAGGTTTTTTTTTGTAGTTTCATCTACGCTTTAAATACTCAGAACGAGAGGAGAGTTTTATGGGCGGATCTGAGGAATCACCAGAACTCACCTCTCTTTCAGAACAAAGCATGGATGGTATGTGATTATTTTAATGAGATGCTCTAGAGTGAGGAGCATTCAAACTATATCAGTAACCCTACAACATCAGTGGGAATGCAAGACTTCCAACATGTAGTAGGATAGAGCTCGCTTGTTGATATTGATGTAACATCCCGAGTTCTAATATATGAAAAAAGGCTAAAAGAAATTGATTTGACTATCTATGTCATCAAAAGTTGGTTTACCTTTTTCATTACACCCCCGTTTAGAAGTACAGGGTTACGCGTGCTTATGCTGGAGTAGTGAAATGATGGGTGACCTATTGGGAAGTGATTCGCGATACCGTGTAAGTGAGGCCAAAGCATGGGGATAGGTAATGTGGAGATTTCAGGGACAATAGACAATGATTTCGAGCCTTGAAAAATTTACGCACCGACCTTTGGAACGAGATAGGGCTCACATGCCAAGAGAGTGGGCGTGGGTGGTCTATTAGCCGTGGGTGGTCGGAGCGTCACAAGTGGTATCAGAGCTGGTTAGCCATCTCAGAGCTCGTTAGCCATCTCGGTTCTAACCCGAGAGGCATCTTGAGACCTGTCGTGGGACATAACGAGGACGTTTCATTCTTTGAGAGGGGGTGAATTGTAACATCTCAAGTTGTGATATATGACAAAGACTTAAGAGAATTGATTTGACTACCTATGTCACCAAAAGTTGACTTACCTTTTCATCACACATCCGTTTAGAACTCCAGGGTTAAGCATGCTTATGCTAGAGTAGTGCACAGATGGATGACCTATTAGGAAATGATTCGCGATACCGTGTGAGTGAGGCCAAAGCACGGAGAAAGGTCATGTGGTGATTGAAGGGACAGTAGACAATGATTTCGAGCGTTAGGAAAATTTACGCACCGATCGTTGGAACGGTGTGGGCCCACGGGCCGAGTGAGCAGATGTGGGTAGTCCATTAGCCGTGGATAGTCAGGGCGTTACAATTGGTCAGCAAAGACCAACTTTCTCATGGTGCAATAAGAGAACATATGGTACTATCTGTAAGAAATTAGATCGTATGATCGTTAATGATGAATGTATACACAAATACCAGAGTTCTTGTGGTGTTTTTGAGGCTGGTGGATGCTCAGATCGCCTAAGGGGTCGTTTTGTACTTGAAGTAAAGGAAACTCGAAAAGAAAGCCATTCAAGTTCGCTAATTTACTAACATAACTTCCACAATTTGGGCAGATAGTTGAGGATTCATGGAAGTTAACTCAGCCGCTGTTCATATCTACCTCTGCACTCTTTAGGTTCTCAAAGAAGTTAAGGAACTTAAGACCAGCTTTGCAACAGCTTGGATGTAGGCAAGTTTAAGTCTCAAATTAAGAGTTTACTTTCTAAATGTGTTGACAAGTGATTTTGTTAGCATTATTGAATTCGTTGATATTAGTAAGCACTTTTAGACATCATAAACGATAACTTTAACGTAACAATGAAGGTTAGAGTTGCCATTTATCATTAACGACTAAATGGTTAAAAAGTACTTTTGGTATGGAAACTTTTGAATAAAACTAGACGATTACTTTTGGTCTGAATTATTATGACAAAACCGTTAACATCGTCAATTAATATCCGCTCCTGAACTAGGACAAATCCAACCAATAGAACAATACTGGTTTATATCATCACCAATCTATGACTGGAATATTGATGTTATATCTGAATATAATATTTATGTTTCCTCAAAAAATGATAATGGCCGCAAATACCTATAAACCCAAATAGGAAACGAGGATAAAGCTGTAGCTGAACTCCTTATAGCTGGTCTTTCCGGACAGCTTAAAGGATGGCATGATACTTATCTAACCAATCAGCAACAAACAGAAAACCTCAATTCGATTATATTAAAATGGATGAAGATAATGTGATAATCTTGTAAATCCTCAACAAGATGCTCTTTCTATATTAGTCATATCCATAACCTTGCATCTTGTAGGAGACCCCTCAATCCTTAGAGATGAAAAATGTTGAAATCCTTTCAAATCTTAAATTCAACAAAAAAACTAAGTGATTTCCAATTGTATGAAAATACTTTTCTTGCTAGAATCTTACTCCGTTAAGACTAACGTACCTTTTTGGAAACAAAAATTTTCTGCCTAGTCTTCCTACACTCTTAGGAAACAAAGTTAGAAATTTTTTTTTAGAGATTCCATGGGAACCCAGATAATATAATATGATGATTTCACTTATGGAGAGTTGATCAATATTGTTTAACAAAGTCTTAGAATATGCCATGATATGAAACTCCAAAAACATCTTAAGTGGGAAGTCAAAAGAACAAAAGTAGAATGGGTTCATTTTGAAAATAATTTGGAATAGATACCAATCATGGTAGTAACTCTTACTTAAGAGATTTCAATAAAGAATTCTATTATAAAAATAAGCCTAGAAACCCTTCTAGAATTATAAGAACTTTAGAGATCGTGAGAATTCATGAAAAATCCCAAAATAAATTTCCTTCAAAAGAAACCCGAGTAAAAAAACCTTACTATATAAACCTTACATGCAATAGAAATTAAAGGCCACAACATCAAAATGTGTCTCTTTAAAAGAAAAATTCGGAACTCAACCTCGGAGAAGAATTTTAGTAAAGTATCTGATCTTTTGTTGGATGATATTTCTTCTTCGTATGACTCTGATTTATCAATGGCTAATGAGAAACCCTTCAAGTTGATGAACTAAATATTTTATCATCTAATTCATAGTCAAATTAAAAGAATATTCACATCCTTACAAACGATCAAGAATTACAACTTAAAATTTTAAATTCCATTTTCAGATACAAGCTTAAAACAAGATCTCATGAAAAACCCTTTCTTCTTAAACGTAAAAGTTGTAAAAAAAAATAGATAATTCTCCAATATAACATGGTACAACATCCTCCAAATCCTCTAATGATCTCACCACCATTCTTTTAAAAAAAAAAAAAACCTCGAAAACAACGATACAAGATCTTAGGATTGAAATAAAAGAAGTAAAAACAATTTCAAAATTCTCAAAGACAAAAAAAACAATATTTTGAGTATTTTCACTCCATTATATCTTCTATCAAAGGTCATCATGATTCTAGTTATGAAGAATAAGATAATGAATTCTTAGATAATGAAGATGAAAATCTTAAAGAACAAATTCAGTCACTAGGTATGGCCTTTAATGATTTTCTTTTTATTTTGAGAGAAATAACCTCTCAAAAGTATAAGGTTAGAGTGATCATAATTTTTCTGAAATTTAAAAAATTGATAGAACTAAATTATTCAACACTAGTGAAGATATAAATTGCGTTAAGTCTTGGCTTGTACCAAAATGTTTTCATCTAGAAATTAAAGACAAATTATCTGCTGCAAATATATCTAAACTTTGTATAACATCTAAGGCAGAAGCTTCAAATTTAAAAGAAAATATCCTTATTAAAACTGTATTTTTCTGACAGATGATATATATCAAATATTATTTTAGTTACACCATTTATAAATTTTATTACACCATATTATAGTTGGCTGATGCAATTAATTTTAAAATAAAATTATAAGTTATCTTTTAAATTACTTTAACACCAAAGAAGTAAAGTCTAAATCTGATAAAAGCTTGTTCGATATATGAAAACTTTACAAACTGTTTAATCCATAGTAAAACTTTCCTTCTAGAAAATTTAAAATCAGAAATTTTACTGTATAAGACCATAGAAGCCTTAAATTCAAAAGAAATTAAAGAAAAAAATTGAAAGGTAAATCAATTATTTAAGAATTTTTTTTTTCAAATTTACCAACTGCTTTTCTGTATCGAAAAGAAATTTCTGATCTTCCAGATAAAGATTTTTTTTCAAAATAAAAATTTCCTTGGTCTTGTGCTGCCTTTTATGTAAATAAAAATTCTGAAATTGAGAGAGAAACCCCAACATTAGTAAATAATTACAAACCTTTAAACCTACCCTAAAATGGATTAGATATCCAATACCTAATAAAAAGTTTTACTTCAAAGACTTTACTTGGCGAACATATTTTCAAAGTTTGATTTAAATTCAGGATTTTGGCAAATTGAGATATCTGAAAATGATAATTATAAAACTGCATCCGATGTCCCTTTTGGTCAATACCAATGAAATGTAATGTCTTTTAGTTTAAAAAAGAATCTTCTGAATGATATATTGTATGATTATTTAAAATTAGAAATTTTCTACATTTATGATATAATAATTATTTCAAATTATATCGATGAACATTTCAGAAATCACAAAACATTTTATTATGTTGCAAGAAAAAATGGTCTTCTTGTTTCCAAAAAAATATCTCTTTTCCAAACTAATATCAAATTTCTTGGTCACTACATATTACAAGGTATGATAAAACATATTGAAAGATCTTTAGAATTTACAAATAAATTTCCATGCAAAATATTTTTTAAAAAATCAATTAAAAAGGTTCCTTTGAAGTAGGGGTGTCAAAATGAGCTATTACTCATGAGCTGGTTCAGCTCAACTTAATTTTCACGAGCACAATCTCTATTTTTAAGCTCATTTAATAAATAAGTTTATTGATCGAGCTTAAATTGGATCACGAGGTATATGAACGAGCTATAATGAACATGAGCCAGCTCATAAACTTAGTCATTTTTATATATTATTTTTTAGTGACTTACGGGCTTTACTTTTGAAGGATGTAGGATTTGTTTGAACTAGATGATATGCAAGATGTTCCAGAGGAAGGAAAATCTGTCTTAGATTAATATCTCGATGAAGCAAAGTTAGAGATGAAAAATCATCATAATATGTGAGTTTTGCAATACTGGAAAGACAATGCCCATCATTTTGGAGCTTTGACTTATATGGCTTATCCCACACTAAGCATTCCTATAACTACAGTAGCATATGAGTTATCTTTCAATATTGGTTCTCGTGTTTTTAAAAGAATACCAAAGTCGATTTCTTTCTAAACATGTCCAATCTTTACTTTGTACCCGATATTGGTTGTTTGGTTTTATTACCGACGACAAAGGTAATTTATTTTATATCTCAAATTATTTATTTATATTTTGTTAATTTGAACATTAAATATTTATAAATGTTTTATTTTATTTTTATGATTTGGACAGATGAAAACTTGAAGATGAATTGTCTCAAGACTTTCACGAGGAATATGAATTTTGGATCATTGTTTTACATTAATTTTTTTTAAGTGTTGATTTAATTTAATATGTAATATTAATGTTTTAGATTTTTTAATATTTAAATTTTGAATAATATTATAGAAGTTATTTTAATATTTTATTTTATAATAATTAATTCAGACCATGATCTAGATGAACTGAATTCGAGTTTACATATTGAAGCTCATATTATAAATGAGCTGAGCTGAGGTAGCTCACAAAATATCTGAGCTCACTGTGAGCTGAGCGAACTAGCTCATTTTGACACCCCTACTTGGAAGTCTTAATTATGTTATAGATTTTTGTCTTAATATAAATAGAATTTCTAAACCCTTACACATTCGACTAAAGAAAAAATCCAATTCCTTTAACAAAAGAGCATACTAAATAGCTAAAAAGATTAAAAAATAGGCCTTAGAAATTTCATGTCTGCAAATAGCAGATCCGGATTTAAATGGTCATGAAAGTATTCCACAATTTATATCATCACATTAAAACAATACCCACAAGAACTATTCTACTATCAAAATACAAAATTTTAAGTATAGTTTGTGTATTCAAAAATTTTAAAGCGATATTTAAATAAAAATTATTGCAAAACTGCTAAATATGTTTTACAAAAATATGTGAAAACCTTGCCTCAAAACGGATTTTCACGAGAAGGCAAGGTATTTTCAGTATTTTGATTTTGAAAGAGAATTTATAATAAAAGGAAGTTCAAAATTTGTCCTAGAATTCTTGACCTGAGATTTTTTTCTAAAACACACACAATACCTTTAAAGAAGATTTACAAAGACAAAATAAATTTTCATGGAACCAATCTCAGAAAAAAAAAACCGAACCTACAAACACACCCAAAACAGAATCTTTGATCTAAATTACAAAAAACGAGGGTTAAAAAATGCCAAACATTCCAAAATCTCTTCAAGAGGCTATAAGATATCAAATCTTACAGTTGCAAAAGGATTTTGAGCTTAGTTTTTAAAGCAAGAGTGAGGTGAATATTCCAAAAAAACCCCTTCTAAAGATATTTCAAAATTTAAGGAGATCCCTTCAAAGATGATTTTAAGAGAAAACTAGACCTCTGAATTTTTTTTCAAAACCTTCAAATAATTCGTAGATTATTTTGAAAGATATTTCCCGAAATTCTCCATCGGAGAATTTTGAAATACATATCTACCAAAATATTTTAAATATCGAAAAAGGATTTTTATAAACAATTGATCCACCTTAGCAATTTAAAAATACTTTGGGGAAAAAAGTTTTCAAACCAGATAATACAAATAAAACAGTGTTATCCTTTCAAAATATTTTGGAACTAACATAATCAATATTCTTCAAACACTTTTATCTAAAACGAAAACTACACTGATTCTGCCTATCTTACCTTAAAATTCCATAAAATCATATGCTGCCTATTTTAACTTAAAAATCCATAAAATCATTGGTTAAGTTGATTGGGAATATGATCATAAAGACAATTTAAATATTCCATATCTAAAAAGTCTCTTGTTATAATGTCCCCTTCAACTATTGGAATAATTGTGAGGCGTGGTATAATTCTTTTTAATTCAATCTCATAAACGCAAAACACACATGCATTATCTTTTTGAGACCACATGTAATCTATTCAAATATCACTATTGGTTCATACCATGGTGGAAATACATTGGTTCTCTCACAGAAATTTTTAAACCCATTACCCAAAAACCCTTCCAAATCTTCAAAACAAATTTCATTTCGTCCGAAAAAGAAAAAAAATTCCCCCACTAGTCCTATTCCATTCAAAATTTCATTTTCCTTGGGTATTTTTTTGGACTCTTAAATTTACATCATATCCAATTCTAATCATCCAGAGAAATTCAGAGTCAAATGGTGGAGCAAATACAAAACTCTCTCAAACCTTTATCCGTCAAACATCCTTATCTAGATAAATGAACAAAATTCAAAAATCCAAACACTTAACCAAACACCAGAGACAAACTTTTGTTGGCTCAAAAATCTAAAATATTACCAATGTTGGCATACAAATCCAAGGAAGGAATTAATTCAATCTCCTTTACAATATCTAATGTCAATGTCAGATCAAATCTGTTGCACTACAAAAAGTGACTCAGGGTCACACGTAACGGATATCGATGAAGATGTTTTTTGCAATAGAGGAGTTTGATCTCTTTTCACATACAATGCAAATCTCCTGAGAATCCAAGAAGCATATTTGTTACAAATCTATTGGATACGGTTACATTGATACATTTAAGAAAGAAAAAATGTGATCATATTATTGTTGATACCAATACTCTCTTTGAAGAAATGCAACAATATGTTTTATCTTGAAGTTCTATTTTTGCTCATTGGTTGATGTTGCATGCTCCCATCATGGTCTATTCATTTTGCATAAACCAGATCTTATTATATTTTCATGTACAACAGTATTTGGTCAAGATGTATTTGATTAACAATATCATCAGCAAAGCTCAGATGAGACAACATTACTTCCCAACAGTGCGAATAAAATATTGCCAGACACAATTGCTTTGTTGAGAATTTTGGATAGAATGTTTCTTATAATGACGTAAATATAGGGAAATTGAGTATCCATTTCATATTCATCTTGAACCTTAGAAAATCCATCCAACTCGTCATTAACTGAAACCGAGAACACAGCTGTATCTTTGCACCTCATGATCCAAGTGATGAACAAGTTTGTGTAGTTTATTTATCGAATTTGTAACTTGTAAGACTCCATATAAGACCAACTTCTTTTCCATATTTTTTTCATCCAACAAATGACACTAACAAAAGCTCATTATTGCCAATAGCACGATAACAATATATATATATATATATTTCAAAGAAAATACTTTAAATATATTTTGTAATTAGTCATAGTTAATGAGTTGTCCAATAAGGAGTGAATCATCCTAATAGTAGGAGACTAAATGTTTTCTTTCGTTTACTATTTGACATTTTTTAATAATCGGTTAAATATATCAAAACAATACCGTTGTCATCTCCAATAATAAAGGGGTTGAGATAGTGCACTGAAAGTTACCAAGTTACCATATTATCATAAAAAATAGCCAATCAAAATCATCCATGTTGTTAAAAATCCCATGTCATCTTTCTTAATCAAAATCAACCTATATTTAATTACACCACTTTTATCCAAACACAATCCAACAAACAATTTGTAGAATAGTTTTCGACCTATTAAACGGTTCAATTTTAAACAAAACTCGAAATTACACAAATTGAATATAATAATTAATATAGCTCAGTTCCTCCCCTTTCATTTTCTCAGCCTACGAAAACAAAAGTGCCACCGTTGCAAATCTGTTGGAACACCCACCTGCTTCCATTTTCTCTATTATTTACTGTCACTATCATATTAAGTTAGTGACGACAAAATTTACAACCCCTTTTTAATTTACTCCATTACCCATCTTCACTATATAAGTCCATCCTAATTTTCAGTTCTGAAAAGCCAACTAAGAATGTCAACGGATCACATCTTCATCGGTATATGAGAACACTACATCCAATTCTTTTTTGTTTAGTAGTAATCTATTATTGTGTGTTTTTTTCTCTCTCTTTCTTCAGGGTTCTTCCTAGGTTCTGTTATTTAATTTATTAAAATAGAATTCTATTTTTATATACTGATAAAAAGTCATTAAACCATTTCATTAGTAATTTTTATTATATTAAAAATAATATTTATATATTAGATCATTTGAATAAAATATACTATCACACATAAGAATATTCTACTATAACACAATTTATTTTTGAATATTTCTTATTTTAGTTTAACAAAATCTTCAAAAATATTTTGATTATAAATTTTTAATAGTTCACTAAATTCATAATTATTATTAAAATATTATAATGTATTATTTAAATTTAAATAAAGAAAAAATATTTTATTATATAGTATTTTAATTTAACAAGTTAAATTATAAAGTTAGAAATATAAATTTAAGTTTAATAAAAATAAAGTATACAAGATTTAAAATAATATTATATGATTATAGGATTTTTAGTTTAGAGCTGATGGTTTATGTTTTTTAATTAAATAAAAGAAATGTAGTTTATTTAAATTAAAAAAATTAAAATAAATTTTGATCAACAAAAATTATAAAACATCAAAAAATTAACGAAATGGTTAGATAGATAAATTATTCTATTTTGATTATGATATGCTTATGTTTATTTTAATTTTTAACAATATATTAAAATACAAATAAATTATATATTAATATCTTTTTTTCATAAAAATAAGAAAAATATGAATAAATTAATATAATTATATATTAATAATATTGAAGAAGACAAATTAAGTTATGTAATGCAAAATACTAAATAGTAATAAATATTTTATCAATTTGTCATAAAAATTAAATATAAATAGCTGAGCGGACGCACAGATGAAAGTTTAGTTTACTCTATTAAAATAGAGTCCTATAAAAAATCTACCATACTAAGTCTATTTGGACATATTCACTGGTAACTTAGCAAATATTTTAACTAATTGTGCTATAATATATTAGATACCATACTTTTCCAAAATTTTCAATTATAATCATGGATAAGTTCGTATATTATAAAATAGATATATATCATATGTCATGAATTGTATAGTCTTTAAACGTTCTTAGGTTTAGAAATTTACTTCGTTCTGATTTATATTGACTATTGAACACATTTCGTTATGTTTTTACATCATATTTAATACTTTTCATAAAAAGTCTATGTCAACCTATTTCCAAAATGTTATTCTGGTACAATAAGCTACATATATTTTAACCACACACACACACACACATAATGTTTATTTTTGATTCTAAATATATTAGCTACTATATATTTTGTTTGGAAATTAAATCCCTTAGATATTATTTGTGAAGTGATATCACATAAGTGCTCTCCACAATCATTTTCACTATAAAAAAGTGACATAACATAGTAGAAATGATGATATGGATTATGCATAAATGTGACATGTCAATTACATTTAATGTTGATTTCTATTTTTGGTAAACATTTTTAAATATGGAAATAACTGATATGTCATCATTAAAATAAGTCTATTCAAATATGACATTAAATAATATAATAATACAAATATAAGTATTTACAAAATTTAAAATTTTATTTAAGTGTATTTTTTTTATAACCATACAATTTTATTACTAAACAAAATTTCCAAAATTGTATACATTTTTAAAACAATTACACCTTTTGTTTTATATTAAGTGTCACTTTAACTTTATACACACAGATTAAGAAGACAATTAATTTTATATATTTTCTATATAAAAACACAAATACGTATAAATCTAACCATATTTTAACCAATAGAAAAATAAATTGCAGTAGAAAGTTAATAAAATTTTGCATCAAAAGTAAAAAAATACATTTATTTTGCAAAAAAAAACATTTCTCTACAACGACAATTAATATGAAATGGAATGAGTATAAACTTTTGATCGTAATATCATTTGTTTCCTATTGATGTCTACATATTTTAGAAAATCTGTTTAGTTTTATTTTTGATAATTATAAACAATTTATATCAATGTCTTTAGAAAATTACACAAATTGATTCAATATATTTAAACCAAAATAAATAAATGAAATCTATCTAAGATTATAATTTTAAATATATACATACTTTTCTTATATATAATTGAAAATAAATAAAATGGGTTTTATCTTACTTTTATGATTAACTAAATTAAGATTTAAATTGAAATATTGGTATCAAAATGATAAAATTTAGAATATTAAAAGTATTTTATTTTTAAATGTAATTTAAATTTAAATTTTTTATTGTTGCACATGGTGTATGAAAACACATAGTTTTATGTTATACTAGATTTTGACCCTGCTTTAAAAGCGCGGGTATATTGTTACCATTTTGAGAAAAAAATATTGAATTTCTTAATTTTTATTAAAATAATAATAATTTAGAGTTCTTCTATTGGTGTTTCAAATTTTTCATGCAAAGTTTTTATATCCAACCCATATCGTGGTTGAACTGATAGATCTGGCGACCTCTGTATGATCAGATGAAATTTAATAAAAGTTTGTTAATTAAAAATCCGAGAAAACCCTATAAAATCTGAAAACCCTCAATTAATCCACAATCTGATATCGCATGATCCGCTTAAAACCCAAAACAATATGATAAGATTTTTTCCAATTTTTTTTTTAAATAAATCTTATTTTAGTATTATATATACTGAAAAACTTATAATTTCTTAGACTTTGATGAAATTTATATTTTGTTATTTAAATGAAATAATGGTAATAGAATAATCAGTATTTATTGATATACAATATTAGTTTCTTTTTGTTATTATTAACTTATGAGAAGTTTGTATTTGTATTTATTTTAGATCTAAAATGAAATTTTATGACATGTTTTAAAATATTTTTGATCATCCAAAATTAGCATATCAATATTATGTACAAAAAACATACTAAATATGATATTTTTAAATTTTCATGTATATATTCACAGTCAATCATTAAATAATATTATGCACAAAAAATAAAATTCAAATTAAATAGAGAGCATAATGTTCGTAAAAATTATAGTTAATATTGTTTTCATACATTAATATTGTTTTCATGTATGTGTCGCATCATCTTCACTGCTCGTATGTAGCTTGAGGTTGCTGAACGTATCGCCTAACAACGAACAATTCAGACCACGGACCAATAAATTATCTAAAAGGTAATACATATGTAAAGATGTTGTCTCTCCAATGAAGAACACACCGTCAATCTTCTGATTTGGCATCAGACCTGTGTAATGGCGATGACCGTTGGAAGTCAATCCGGAACACATCCAAAAGTAATAGTTGAGGAGGCGATGATACCAAGCACCTTATAACGCTATTGTATTGTTACATAGCATTTTTCCGGTGCAAATAATATTCGATTTTCTTTTAATGTTATTTGACTTATCAGTATATGTTTAGCTCAGTAACCGTTCCCCCATAATGTATTTGTCTCAAATCTTACCAGTCTAGTCCGGCAAGCTAAACTGCTATTTCCGGACTCGACAACATTGTCCTATCCGACATATACTATCTAGACGATAAATCCGACACTGACTGGTATCAGTCCAACTAAAGCCCGTCCTTCGATTGTTCCAGCTCAGACTGCGAAACACGGGTGTTACACATATCGCGTAACAAAGAACAATTCAGATCACAAACCAATTAATTAATTCAAAGGTGACACATATGTAAACATAGCAGCAATAAGTCATCAGAAATGAAGGCCAAACGAAACCAGACAAAGGCGAGCTGTCCCCAATACCGGACGAGAAGAGAAGCATAGGCGGATGATGACGTCAATAGAACATAATACTTAGCACGAGGTCTGATGAATAAAAGAGCACGAGACCAATCGCTGGAGAGACAATCGATCTAAGCAAAAAAATGTGAGACGGCAGAGAGGATATCGACAACATATCTAATTTAAAATGGAAAATTTGAACAAATCTAATTTCAGAGAATATTCCTACTATATTTTCTTTAATTTAGTTATATGTAAACAAATAATAACTACCAAATCCTACTTCCATAACCGCTTAATAAATATATTTAATAATAAATGTTTATTATATATAACTAATTGAACTAAGCTTTCTTATATAAAACATAAACAATATATCATGTTATTTAGATAGGTTTATTTATATTACTATATTTACAAATGTCTCAATTAGCTACTTTTATTCAACTACGTAGTGATGCGCGCAATGCGTGGAGTGAAACAGTTTTTTAAATTATTTATTTTATGTTGTACTGAATGATTTGTCGTATAGCTTTTTCTAGGGATGGACATTAATAAATTTGTTCGAATTTAGTCGTTCTATTCAGATTTTTAGAATTATAAATTTAAAGCTGATTTAATATTTACAAATTTCAGTTTAAATTTGATTTAGATTTGGTTCGAATCATTGTTGATTTTGTTCGTGCTCGAGTTCGGATGCCTATAATTATATATTTCTTAACAAAAATCCAAATATACTTAAATTCTCAAAATCTGAAAATAAATATAATATAAACATAAAAATTTGAATAATGTAAGACTAAATACTTAAATTTACATAAATTAGTTCAATTTAAATATTTGGATGGAGAACAAATAGATATTTTTAGTATTTTGAACAATTTTGTTATTTTTAGATATTTACGGTGTGACTATTTTGATATTTTTGATATTTTAATATGTTTGAATATATAATAGATATAAATTTAAAATAATTAATATATGTAAGTTTATAATTGCGATTCAGATATTTTTGGTATCCAAAATATTTGAAGTTGAATTGGGTTCGAGTCTGGTTACCCTAATATCACAGATTTAGATCTATTTAAGTATTTAATCAGTTTTAGTTTATGTTTATTTTTAATTTCTAATCAAATTCGGTTCGCTTCTTCAGATCCATATATTTTACCTAAACTTATTTCTTCTACTAATATAAAGCAAAATAAAATAAACTAGATCTTGACCTTCCCAGGTGTTTTCTTTGACAATAATAATTATCAACTTGTACTTAATTATAAAATATTGGGTTTTATAAAGTATGATCAAAGTTCTTTACTATCATATGATTGTTATTGTATTTAATGCACTTGGAACACCATGAAAAAAACGAATACTTTAGTATATATGTTTTTTCATTGTATATTTGAAATAACTTGTTAAAATATATTAAAATATATTTAGCATTTGCTTTTCATTTATGTATTTCTAAATTAGAAGGCCTATTGAAATTTCTTAAAACCATACTATGTTTTATATGATTTGTTATTTATAATAAATCAACCATAAAATGCATCATAAATTATTTATTTAGACATTAGATTTATACAAAAAATGTAAATGTTAACTATTTACATAAGTGGGTTATAGAATTATAATTATTAAATGAGGAGAAAACTCCCAGCGAAACAAATATATACGATCCTTAAAAAAAGGTAACTTAGTCCAATATAGTAGAATATTCCTCTTGGCCTTTTTGCAAAAGTAACTCAAAACTTGGAGTCAAACAGAAAACTAACCTTTTCTGTTTGACTCATTTTTTTTTTGAGATTTTCACCCCACACCTGCATTTTATCTACGAAAATGCCATTAACCTTTTTTTTTTTGGTTTTTCGAAAATGGCTTCTTTACTGTCTCAACCTCATCATCTTCAAGTATTTACAGTATTGCCACTACCATGAATAGTTCAACAACCTTGTACTACCTGTTTGGAGCTTTTAATGCCCTTCAATGAATAGTTCAACAACGTTGTACGACCTGTTATGAACTAAAAACAACATTTATTTCACTTTCTCTCCATATTCATCCAAAAAACTCAAGCTTTTGATTCAAAATATTTTACGGTTGACAGAGCCATATTTCTTTCGTTTTGACTTACGGTTGCTTTCGTTTGAGATTCTGGGTGGTTGGAGAAGACCCTGTGTGCAAACGAAGTCATCTCACCTAGTTTAAGGTACGAATTTGAATTTTTTTCAAGATCTGTTCGCGTAGAAGACTTACTCTTAAGTCATCTGTATGTAGAAGACTTACTGATAAGTCTTCTGGTCAAAACGAAAGACTTAATCTAAGTCGTCCGGCTTTGTTTGTTAAAAAAAAAAAGTCCAGACGACTTATATATAAGTTGTCTACGAAAAAGGGCTAGTTTTGCATTTGACCGAATCGTGTCAGATCTTTGACTATTGCTGGACGACTTATAATTCAGTCGTCTCTGAGAAAGTTAAAATTTCAATATTTTATTCAAACTAGACGACTTAAACGTAAGTCGTCCTAGGTTAGTTTTGTAATTGAAAAATAAAACTTGAAATTTAACTTTCTCCAGACGACTTAATTGTAAGTCGTCCAGACAGACGACTTAATTTAAAGTCGTCCAGGAAAGCAAAGTCGTCCAGAAGTTTTCCCAAGTTTTCTGGTCAAACCTTGCTTCACCCGGACGACCTTACATTAAGTCGTCTGTCTGGACGACTTACAATTAAGTCGTCTGGAGAAAGTTAAATTTCAAGTTTTATTTTTCAATTACAAAACTAACCTAGGACGACTTACGTTTAAGTCGTCTAGTTTGAATAAAATATTGAAATTTTAACTTTCTCAGAGACGACTGAATTATAAGTCGTCCAGCAATAGTCAAAGATCTGACACGATTCGGTCAAATGCAAAACTAGCCCTTTTTCGTAGACAACTTATATATAAGTCGTCTGGACTTTTTTTTTAACAAACAAAGCCGGACGACTTAGAATTAAGTCGTCCCATTTAATTTTCAATTGCAAAAGTGACCTCTTTAGACGACTTACCTTTAAGTCTTCTGGACGACTTACTTCTATGTCGTCTGCGGCAATGTTTAGTGAACTTCTTCATTTTCTATATGTTTACTAATGTGTTTTATTTTGAATATTTGCAGATGATTCATCAGTTACAAGCAGTCTATGGAGAATGGTTGTTGAAAGATTGCCGTTGGGATTTTGTGGTTG
This sequence comes from Moricandia moricandioides, assembly GCA_905132885.1. NCBI lineage: Eukaryota > Viridiplantae > Streptophyta > Magnoliopsida > Brassicales > Brassicaceae > Moricandia > Moricandia moricandioides. The sequence goes on from CAJHQQ010000519.1 coordinate 46,074, forward strand.
ATGATCTCAAAGGATCAAGATTGTTTTTATTGAATGACGATTCAACACATGCTGAACTTGTTGCAATGGCTCAAGAAGATTATAACCTGGACATGAGAACAGTGACTGTTGAGATTAGCTACTCATTACCAGCAGAAATGATGATGGCTCCAGGCAGTCCTCCCATTCATGTTACAAGTGATAGACAAGTTCGAAACTTGCTCGAGATACTCAAAACGCATAGAGTATGTCTTTGTGTATCAAGCCGCAGCAAGGTGGAAACGGTTTCAGAGAAAAGGGAAGAAGCTGGTGAATGGTTTGAAGATGTTGGTGATAATGATGAAGCTGGTGAATGGTTTGAAGATGTTGGTGATAATGATGAAGCTGGTGAATGGGAAGAAGATGTTGGTGATAATGAGTTTGTTGCAGATGAAAATCAAAATGGGGAGGAGGAAAATGGGGAGGAGGATGCTGATAACTCTATTGTTGGTGAAACGGATCAGAATGGTGGGGATTACAGTCTTTATGGAAAGGTTCAAGATGAGGACGAGGAAGATGATGATAATATTTGTTTTGAAGAAATCGAAAAGACATATGGTAAGACAAATGCTATTGAAGGAGGAAAATCGGATGGTACCAGTATCTATGTCAACCAGAGTTTTGTTAGCAAGGATGCACTGCTTTCAGAGCTGCGGTTGGCAGCAGTGAGGGGTAGGTTTTCTTTCAGAATATACAAATCAACGAAAACTCTCCTTGTGGCAACATGTCGGGTTAGCGGTTGTGGATGGAAGATCAGAGCGAGTGTGAAACATGGGACAAACACGTTTTGGGTAACAAAGTATGTGGAAAAACATTTATGCTCAGTGGGAGACCGAATTGCTCAGCGGAGACACTGTACTCCGAAGTATGTTGGTAGTCTTTTCATTGATCGTGTTGGAATCATTGATGGGATAACTCCGCAGCATATCACTGATGCAATGAGGAACATGTTTGGCATGGCGCTTGATTACACCACTTCATACAGAGCACTGTTATATGCACAAACATTGGTGAGAGGATCAGCAGAAGAAGGGTATTCGCGTCTGCCATCATATCTCGAGCAAATCTCCATTGCAAATCCTGATTCTATCACGGCTATAGAACTTGATTCTATGAAAAGATTTAAGTATCTATTTCTCTCTTTTGGAGCTTCTATCAAAGGTTTTAAGTATCAGAGAAGAGTCATTGTGGTGGATGGAACTCACCTAAGTGGAAAGTATGGAGGTGTTATGTTAGTTGCAGCCGCACAAGATGGGAATTTTCAGATATTCCCATTGGCTTTTGGGATCGTGGATGCTGAAGATGATCCTTCTTGGGAATGGTTTTTCACAAAATTGGCTAGTTGTATATCTCATGACAAGCCTCTGGTGATAGTCTCCGACCGGCACGCGGCCATTAAAAGTGCGTGTGATAAGGTGTTTCCTTGGGCAACCCGAGGAATATGTTATTATCACCTTCAAGATAACATTGTCAAAAAGTTTAAAGGGAAACATCTCTTGTACTTGGTGAAAGGGGCTGCTTATGCTCACACGGTTTACGATTTTGACCGGTACATGGCTGAGATACGGAGTGCAAACCCGGAACTTGCAACGTATTTGGAGAATGCCGACGCCAGCCTATGGTCAAGGGTTTATTGTAAGGGGAACAGATACAACATAAAAACAAGCAACATCGCTGAATCTATTAATTCCGCACTGAAGCGAGCAAGAGGATTTCCGATTCCGTTCCTGCTGGAGTTCATAAGGGAGAAGTTAGGAAAATGGTATTGGAAAAGGAGACAAGATGCTTTGAGTCTCCCAACTCAACATAGCCGGGGTGTTGAATACTTGCTTGCTATTCGAACAGAGATAGCGGATACGATGACGGTCCAACCAATTGATGGATGGCGATTCTTTGTGAAAGGTGGCAAAATGGACTGTGTGGTTGATTTGGAACATGCAAAGTGTGATTGTGGTGTCTTTGCAGTGGAGAAAATACCTTGCTCTCATGCTATAGCTGCTGGAACACATGTTGGTTTGCATATCTCCACACTTGTATGTCCAGTGTACTCAAAGAATTATTTGTATGCAGGATACTCAGAGAATATATATCCTATCGTGTCACAACATATTGAGGAACGAGAATGCTTTCCTCCAGACGTAAAGCGTGGTCCGGGGAGACAGAAGAAATCAAGATGGCAATCTTGGTTGGAGCTATCTAGGATGAGAGGACACAAACCGAGGAAGAAACACAGGGCTTATAGATGCTCAAACTGCAAGGAAACTGGCCATACAAAACAAAAATGTACACAACCACTTGACTAGTCGTCCAGATGACCTTTTACTAAGTCGTCCAGACGACCTTTAACTAAGTCGTCCAGTGTATTTTATGTTTAGACGACCTTCTACTAAGTCGTCCAATGTATGACATTTTTAGACTACCTTCTACTAAGTCGTCCAATGTATGACATTTTTAGACTACCTTCTACTGAAAGTCGTCCATCTAAAAGACCTTCCAGACGACTTAACTGTAAGTCGTCTAGCTGGAAAACCTTCCAGACGACTTAATATAAGTCGTCCAGCTGAAAAACCTTCCAGACGACTTAATATAAGTCGTCCAGCTGGAAAACCTTCCAGACGACTTAATATAAGTCGTCCAGCTGAAAAACTTATGTGATTTTTGTTTGTCTTTTGTTGTATTTCTTTTGTTTTCAGCCTAGAATAAATACAAATCGTTACAAAATCAAGTTTAAATACAAAATCAAGTTTAAATACAATTGACTTGATTGTTATTAACAGATAATGAGTTACAGGGGATTTACAAAGAGAGATTTACAAAGACAAGTTCTAATGCCCACGAACTTTACAGGGGATTTACGAAGACAACTTCTAATCATACATGCCCACGAACTTATCACCATCCTGGTTTTCTTTCAAATGCAGATCACCAAGCTCGGTAAATAAATCCACCGCCATCTTATCCCTCATAGACTTCGCGTTGGACCTAGCAAAGTCTCTTTCGTTAAAGGGGACCCCAAGAGCATGACATTCAATGTACTTTAGAGTGTAGACGCCACAATCACCACTGTTGGCCGTGGGTACATTTCCCTGTCTCTCATATGTGTATGGCTCCAACCCGCCGTACATGACCCGTAGTTCGTCGGTGGCAGCGCACTCAACAAGCAGATAAGGGACCATCTCGAGAAAAGGCTGCATTATCTCATCCCATGCTTCTGCTGCCGTAGCTGAAGGTATGCTGTCCCAGACGACTATGTGCCTCTTAGGGATCGATATCCAAATAGCAACCCAATGAGTGTTGCCCAAGTTCACTGGCGCATAGATATCATCAATGTCCACCCCCCACACCTTGTTTGATTGGCAAAATGATGGTATTGATCCGTCATAAAAATTCCACGCCCCACCAGGTAGCATTCTTCCCAAACCTCTGCGATCGGGTTCCGATGATTTGAATCTCGGATAGTGGTCTCTCCAAGTTTGGGAAAAGTTGTGATCCAGGAAGCACATTCGCTCGCTCCTGAAACCTTGTGGGTTCTCCTGATACCTTTTCCTCAGCAAATTAATCCAAGCATCTATATGCTGCATATTTTAAAATAATACAAGTTAGAAGATACCAGACGACTGACGACTTAAACATAAGTCGTCTGGAAAGTCGACTTATATATACCAGACGACTTATATATACCAGACGACTTAAACATAAGTCGTCTGGAAAGTCGACTTATATATACCAGACGACTTATATATACCAGACGACTTAAACATAAGTCGTCTGGAAAGTCGACTTATATATACCAGACGACTTATATATACCAGACGACTTAAATATAAGTCGTCTGGAAAGTCGTCCACGTAGATGACTTATCTTTAAGTCGTCTACTTGGACGACTTTGTAGACGACCTATATTTAAGTCCAGACGAAAAAGATACAAGATAAGCAGAAGACTTACGCAGTCTTCCAGCCATGCTCTGGCTGTCCGGAGGGTCTGATACCACCAAGTTGGTGATGTACGCGGTTTGACTTCCTTCTTAGTGAAATAATGACTGCAAACAAAAAAGCAATCAGTTTTGGTAGACTAAATCAAGCTATTATGGGTAAAGCAATCACTTACGGATCAGTTTTCAACCAATCAGCGAGTTCCTTCAACTTAGGTCTGTTTAGTGGGGGAAATGGATTATAGGCTGCCACTTTTGCTTTCTTTTTCTCTGCCGTATAAGGAGATTTCTGCGCGGGAGCAGGTTTCTTCGCTCGTTCACTCCTTGCACGCATAGAAGCATCCAACTTGTCTCTGTATCTAGCAGCCGCTACCTTACAGTCCGAAGCAGTGGGAGCTGTTTTGTCCAATACAACCAGGCTCTGTTCTGAAACTTGAGCGCTTGGTTGTTGATCGGTGGGAGCTGGTTGTTGATCGGTGGGAGCTGGTTGTTGATCGGTGGGAGCTGGTTGTTGATCGGTGGGAGCGATCCCAACATCGCGAATTTCTCGCCTCATCGCGGATTCTTGGGCTTCAGGGGTAGTCTGTTTGGCTTTGGTGACACCAACCATCTTCTCCACAGCTTCCACCCTATCGGACAACTTCCTAATCTCCTTGAGGCACTTCGTAAACCCATGTTTCATACATTCAACTACTTCCTTGAACATATTTGCCATCTCCTCTCTGGTTATCCCAGTAGCCTCTTCACTAGGCTCTTTAGGAGCCTCTGTAGGAGCCTCTTTAGGAGCCTCTTCACTAGCCCCTTTACGAGCTTTCTTCAGAGGTCTTGGATTGTCTTCCTCCTCCTCCACCACAACCATCTCTGTGGCTTTCTTCGATGGAGTCACAACCTTAGGTTTGGTATAGACCTTAGTACCAGTGACTTCCCAGCAATCCATGGTCCACTTCCACGGTCTCCGATCATACATGACTTTAATAATGTTCTCCGCGGGCAGGTCCTCAACCTCGGAGTCCCATTTTGGCCACATTTCACTAAGGTCCTTCTCAACAAAGTTGATCACGCGGGTCTGCAGTAAATAGAAGAATCGAGTTAGATATTTGAAAAAAAGACTAAATAGACGACTTAATTAAAAGTCGTCTACTAAGTCGTCCAGCTGGACGACCTTCCAGACGACTTATAATTAAGTCGTCTACTAAGTCGTCCAGCTGGACGACCTTCCAGACGACTTATACTAAAGTCGTCCGGTAAGTCTTCCAGCTGGACGACTTTCCAGACGACTTTAGTATAAGTCGTCTGCGCAGTCTTTTAGATTGAAGTAAATACCTGTTTCAAGATAGCAGCTTTCATTGATCTGCGACCTCTGCTGCCCTCGTAAGCCAGTATCGGTGGAGACGGACTGTTTGCTCTGGGAACACCAATACTAGCACCCAATTCCGGCATAGCTGTGTATACCCAGACCTGAAGAACTTGTATAAACCCATCCACCGTGTAACAGCCAGTGATATCTTTGTTCCACAAAGAGTCCATCAGCACCTTAAACGCGACTCTCCCCCATGGATAATTCTCAAACCGTTCTAAGTCCATCACTAGCCTTGCAAGACTAGATCGTGTAGCGGTTGAAAACTTTCTCCCTTCAATGAATCCAGCGAAGATGGAAAGGTACGCGAGCCGCTTGCGATCTTCCCTAGACCAATCATCGCATCTCTTCAGCGCTGCTATTATCTGATCAGTAGTTGGGCCTGCTTCCAGATGAACTCCTAGCATCCCCCAGAAAGATACCATCTCTTTGGTAACTTCACATTTTGGTCTCTCAAGGTCCTCGATGTATTCGCAGTTTAGACCAGTGAGGTTTTCAAACTCTAACAGTGAAAACCTCAACGGTTCTGGACCAACGAGAGACCACATCTCGTACTTCTTCTTGATGTCCAGCTTGAAACTGAGCATGTAGTGAACCAGCCTTGAAGCCCAACCAAATCCCTGCTCCTTGAATTTGATGAAAACTCCCAAACTCGACTCCTTGAGCTCTTCAAATTCTTCATCAGTAAGGGCTTCCCTAAGAGCAGTGTACAACTTGCTATTATCTGTGTGATACGAAATGCTATTGTGGGCTTCTGGTTCTTCCTCTAATGTGTATAACCTACGGGGGAGTTCTGGAATATCCATCCTTTTTGTCTGCAAAATAATCAAAGACAACAATAGAGATAAGCTAAACAAGCTAAATCTAACAAGACGACTTAGTAGACGACTTGTAATTAAGTCGTCTGGAAAGACTTCCAACTGGACGACTTAGTAGACGACTAATATTACAAGTCGTCTGGAAAGACTTCCAACTGGACGACTTAGTAGACGACTAAATATTAAGTCGTCTACTAAGTCGTCCAGTTGGAAGTCTTTTCAGACGACTTAAATTACAAGTCTTCCAGTAGAAAACTTTAAAGCGGACCTGACTAGTCGCAGAAGGAGTACCTGACTAGTCGCGGAAGGAGTACTCGTCATTGCGGTTATAGATCTGAAAAAATAAACGTGAAACGGTTAGAATGAGTAAATTGATAGAGACAACGTTTTATGTTAAACGGCAATGAGTGTTTAGAGGAAGCGACGGTTTGTTCGGAGGAAGCGGCGGCGCTAGGGTTTAGAAGAACTCGGCGGCGCTAGGGTTTCGAAGAAGCGGCGGCGCTAGTGTTTAGAGGAAGCAGCGGTGAGAACGGTGAGAATGAAGTGAGATAGATAGCCGGAACGATGGTTTGTTCGGAAATAGTGGGAACTCGAAATCGCCTTTGATATCGCCTTTGAGAGAGAACTGTTAGGGTTTTTGCGAAAAATTAACAAAAAAAAAAATCACCTTATATATCGGGTAAATAATCCGGTTAGCTTTAAAAGTACAGTGGTAAAATTTAAGGTTTGGTCCGGTTTAGACGACTTACAAATAAGTCGTCTGGCGGATAATGTACATCAGACGACTTAATATTTAGTCGTCCGTTTACAGACGACTAAATATTAAGTCTTCCGAGACCCTAAAATGACTAAATTAACTAGCTAACCACGTTATAAAATCAAATTAGACTTCAATACTGTTTACTATACACAGAAATGAACACGCTTAGGTAATTTTTAAATTTGTGTTAGAATTTGTGTTAGACTTCTTAGACGACTAATAAATTAAGTCGTCTGACAAATCTTCCGGCTGGATGACTTTCCAGACGACTTAATTATTAGTCGTCTACTAAGACCATCCACAATGGTGTTACCATGATTTGTACATAGAGGAAAAAGGAGTTGTAGTTATAAAAGTTGATCATCCATTACAAGTCATAGGTTTAAAAACATTTTGAAACAAGGGGACAACAACATAGAAGTCATCCATTACAAGTCCGCTAGAAGCAGATTACAATAAGACAATAGCAAGACAAACATCCATCATTTAGGAAGAGGCGAGGAAGTTGAGGCACAATCCGCAGCATCATCCCCTTGAGGAGGTGTATACTGAATCTCAGTACCACTACGACCAAAAGGAGTCACATGAAATACCATGTCTCCTTCCTTTTTGAACACGAGAATGTCACCGATGCAAAGGGAGTGTGTTTGGGCGAAGTCTTCCCAACCATCGGTGAGTCTTCTTCCTTCTTGTATAACTTCCCAAGTTTGGTGTGAAGCGTCCGATCGTAGTGTCCATTTTCCTTCGTTCGGCTTGCCTTGTACGTGTTTTGAGTAGAAGGCAAGTGGTATTGTCTACAAGTCAACAAAGGAGAAGATAAGCAAAGGAAATAAACAGAGGAGAAATAGAGAGCGTGTGTATACCACGCCACAGTCGAAACAAGGAAGCAGAGGCTTCAAGAAGTGAGGTTCATGCTGATTCGCCATCTGCAAACAAGAAACGAATTGGAAACATTTTAATTCTAAGTCGTCTGGGTCGTCCACCTGAAAGACTTAGATTAAGTCGTCTGGGTCGTCCACCTGGAAGACTTTCCAGACGACTTAATTATAAGTCTACCAAGACTTCCAGTAGAACATTTGAAAGCTGACCAGACAAATGAGAGGAGAACAATATCCAACCTAACTAGACCACAAATCGTGAAAGCCCCAATCTTTGAAACCCTAATTTGAAATGAAAATATCCACAAATTGCTTGAAATCACAAATCGTAACCGTAAAATGAGAGGAAAACAACATCCAACCTAACTAAACAACAAAGGAAGCGGTGGCGCTAGGGTTTAGAAGAAGCGGCTTATACTACCTGTTTAGAGGAAGCGGCGGTGAGAACGGTGAGAATGAAGTGAGATAGATAGCCGACGTTGAGAACGATGGTTTGTTCGGAAATAGTGGGAACTCGAAATCGCCTTTGATATCGCCTTTGAGAGAGAACTGTTAGGGTTTTTGCGAAAAATTAACACAGAAAAAAAAATCACCTTATATATTGGGTAAATAATCCGGTTAGCTTTAAAAGTACAGTGGATAAATTTAAGGTTTGGTCCGGTTTAGACGACTTACAAATAAGTCGTCTGGCGGATAATGTACATCAGACGACTTAATATTTAGTTGTCCGTTCACAGACGACTAAATGTTAAGTCGTCCTAGACCCTAAAATGAAACCCTAAACTAAAATGACTAAATTAACTAACTAACCACGTTATAAAATCAAATTATACTTCAATACTGTTTACTATACACAGAAATGAACACGCTTAGGTAATTTTTAAATTTTTCAAAAACGGTTTTAATGCTTTCCAAAATCTAACCCTAAGAACATATACAATACTACAACATATGTTGATGAAACATAAACTAAAGAATATCATGACTCACTACTTTCACTCATCTATGCTGAAAACAATTGAAATTTGTTATATCTTAATTTATATCTCTTAAGACATATGTTAATTACATAATTCTCATTTTTCACTTTTCAAAATATTTTTTACAAAATTTTTAAATTATGTTTAAGAATAACTGTCCAGACGACTTTAAGTTAAGTCGTCTGGACGACTTATTTTTAAGTCGTCTGAACAGACGACTTGCGAGGGTTAGAAACGTAAAAAAAATTCCGTTTTTTTGTTTGTTCACAAGGGGATAGTTGTAATTTCAATAGCCTTTTAAGTTACTTTTGCCTTTGACCTAAGTTTGGGTATTCTTTTGGGTTTGACTCCAAGTTTTGAGTCACATTTGGCAATTCTGCCTATTCCTCTTTGATAAGTAATTATGTCGACAAATTATGGCAATGTGGCAATGTGGTTAAGAAAGATAATGAAAATATATGTAATCTTTTTTTTAAATACAGTGCCGATTTGTTATGTTTGTATCCAAACAACTATCTTTTTTAACTTTGCTATTCTTATATCCAAACAAAATCCTAAAGTACTTCTACTTTAATAATATAGATGTATTACAGAAATTATAGGCTTATTTTACATAAATGATTATTAGACTATACTTTATGAACATTAATAAAAGGTTGGGCGTCATGTCAATACTAATAAGCATGTTGCAAACTGACGTAGTCTATAACCAATAACGCGCATAGTGTTATAAAATTCTTGGTAAATATAATAAAAACATGATATAATCAAGTGAAAGGGTTAGGGTTGCGTCGAAATAATGTGATTTCTTCATCCGGCACATGAATTATGTTTTTCAATCGATTTCGCAAATTTCTTTCTTTTTTAAGCTTTTATGATTTCTTTTTTTTTTTTTATACTATCTGATTATGTTTCTAATTCTTGATTTGATACGAAAAATCTGAAAAAAGTTGAATAAAATAAAGATCTGAATTTGTATTTGGTGCTTTTCACCTCAATTTCCTTAATTCATAATCAATCACAATTATTTGTTGCATTCGTGTACAGAAACCTCAACCATAGCAAAGTTCAGCAAGGTATGAAACTTTCAATTTCTAAAACCATTCTTATTCCAACACTTTAGTTGATGTGAATCTTAATGATTTTCTATTTTTTTCTTTCAAAAATGATATTATTCAATAGTTGCACGTAAATAACTTCAATTAACTAATACACAAACAAAAAAAATACAGAAATTAAAAATGATTTGATTCAAATAGTTAATGTGTGAACACATTAAATTGTCTGCGGTAGAGTAAAAAAATAATATGTGAACGTATTAATTGTTACGCAAAGATTTATTTAAAAGTAAAATAATAGTTTCCACTAAAGTCAAAAAAATTATGAGAAACATTCTTCACTTTACATATCAGCGTTTTTTAAAAATAAAAGCTTTTCGTGAAGACATGTTACAGACCTTATGAATAAGCCTTTAAAGTTAATTTTAAAAGTGTTTCTCGTTTAATACATAGGGGATTATATGCAGTGTATGGTATATTCAGTTGCAAGGAAAATATAAATGTCTTGATTTTTTTGTTTGGAAAAGATAAAATGGTTAAAAAATACTCTCTCTATTTCGAAAAGATCCACGTTCTATAATTTCTACACATAATTAAATTTTGATTATCATTGTATTTTTTTAATTAACTATTTCCATAAATTTTGACCACTAAAATCTTACTAAACACAATTTATATTATACTATTAAATAATGCATTGAAGATGTAAAAAATATGTATCTTTTAAAAATAATTTTTTTTCTAAAACATGATTTTATTTTTGGAAAGTAAAGAGTACGTATTTAGTGTATTAAATGTCTTTACACATCATTTGTTTAATGGGCATCAGTAGTTATGTCATCTTTAATATATTTGGGTTTACGAAACTCATTCACAATGAAGTGAACCATTTGTTGATATCCAAAATGTCATGAAGCTTGCTGGTAGTGGTATACACAAAAAATAGCTCTAGTCAGGGTCGTGCCTGAGTACAAGTCAATCAAGCATAGACTTGGGGTCTTGAAAAAATATATTATTATTATGGGCCAATTTTGAACAAAAATAATTATGTAGTTATATTGGTTATGTACTTATAGGAACTAAACAAGGTGTGTAGTTCGAATCTACCTATCACATTTTAAGTTTTCATGGTTTTGAGGAGCCAAATAAATAATTGGGCTTTAAGGCCTAAAATTTTCATGCACAACCCTAGCTCTAGTTTTCTATATTTAGATTATAATGATTTAAATAAAATATGATCCGCATCCAACGCGGATAGTTAGCTAATTTCTCTTATTGTAAATACCAGTGCTTTGTGGAAGTACTGTGAATTAGTGGTTAAGATTTAAATGCTTCTACACTCAGATTTGGGGTTCGAATTCCAAATAATGTAATTTCTTGTAGATTACACGATTCAAAATTATTGAAGGGTGTAGAGTATTGTAAACAGAGCCGTTCGTTGTGATATATTGATGCGGAGAGAATATGTCCATCGAAGATGTCAAACATGTTGTATTGTCCATCTATCGAAGTGTTCTGGATAGAGCTTCGTCATGGAATCATTATCTGTAGAGTTGTTCATCAGTCTTAAATAAATTGCAGATAGTTGATCATCATTTGTAGTAGAATTAATTATATGATGATGTAATTGTGTTATCCAATTTTTTTTAAAAATACTAGCGCTTTGATTATTAGTAAGATATTGTTTTGATCATCCATGCCCATAATATAATTGACACATTGAGACAAATAACTTACATAGAAACAGTGTTCCCACTATATACTAGAGACTAAGCTTTCGTCTTAGAACATTTATTCTGGAATACCTTAAAGTGTTAAGTTAACACAAATCCAAACATATTTTTTCTTATAAGCTTCAACCTTGGAACATCTTTTTTGCGCTTTCTTATTAAACCTTGACACTGAAATGGACTCTCCGACAACAAATTTATAGAATGTTCACTGAGCTTATTTCTCTTTCTCTTTCATTTTGATTTACAACTCAAACTGTTCTGTTTACTGATATTGTATTAAAGCCCAAACCAAAGCCCATCTTATGATCCAATATGAAGTGTTTGGTAACCATGTAACTAGGTTTTATTAAGACTATATATATATGTCATTAGAAGTTTAATGTCTGTAACCTTGGCTGATATTGAAGCAACCTCTTTATCTAAACATTTATGATATTAATCTAAATATTTTGTGTTCTTGAACACAAATCTAAAGCTTTCCTTTCTGTTTATATTTTTGCATAATAAAGCTCCATAGAGCTATCTTCATTTTGCATAAATAAAGCTTTATAAAGCTTGAATCTTTCTTGATTTGAGATTGTTCACATGGTATCAGAGCTTCAGGGAGTAGATTTTGGTTCACGGCTCTACTTCACCACTAAATGTTCAAAATTTTAACGGATGAAGATTCATGGGCCAAAGCTGAAAGTTTCAAGCCTCTTCATTCATATATTAAGCGAAGAATTTCTTTTTCTCACGGCGGTTCATGATAGAGATTTTCGGAAGTCTTCATCCGCAGTTGAAGAACGAAGAGGTTGGGCTTCAACAAATCAACGGCCAAACAAAAGGCCCAAGTAGAAGTCCCATCTTATGATCTTTTGAACTGTCGCTGGAAACTACTGAAAAAAAAGAAAAAAAAAAAAAGAAGAAGAAAAGGGTGTTCAGAGTCAACAACAAAGAGATGGATGGGTAGTGGAAGAGAAAACTCCAATTCAGACATAACATGTTTTTGTTCAGGAGAACCAACAAGGTACTCCTAGCTTCCTCAGTATACTAGTGTAGGTTGTGTTTGGCGTTGTTTAGGACTATATGGAGGAACTAGGAGACTGCTCATATAAGATATCATATGGTTATGTCTTTGTTGAAATGGAGAAAAACGAATTGGTCTAGTCTGGGTTTGATAAGGAAGCATTATTGGCTGCAAGTTTATGCTTATTTTTGAGGCACACCAACTGTTTGGTAAAATGTCAGAGACTTACAAGTTGGTCATCACTAAAGGTATGAATCAGAGAATGAGTAAGATTGTTTGGTAGATGTGGATGGAGAGATTTTCTTTTCATAAGACATATTAGGAGTATGAAATGTGTAAAAGAAACACAGATTCTTAGTGAGAAAAATATGTCATAAATACCTCTGAGGGAGATCAACTAAACTCTCCAAGTATCAAGAGAATACCTCTGAGTGAGTCATGTGATACTCTCCATGTATATACCTGAATAGTTCTCACACTAAGTTTGTTCTCCATGGTGAAGAGAGCCATTTGCCCACTTCACAAGTATCCTACTTCAACTCTGCCCTTTCCAAGCCAGCTTCTCTTGTGGTTTCAAACATGGCGTAGCTGTTCGACCCACGCCAAGTTTGCGGGGGAGTATTAAAGCCCAAACCAAAGCCCATCTTATGATCCAATATGAAGTGTTTGGTAACCATGTAACTAGGTTTTATTAAGACTATATATATGTCATTGGAAGTTTAATATCTGTAACCTTGGCTGCTATTGAAGCAGCCTTTTTCTCTAAACATTTATGATATTAATCTAAATTTTTTGTGTTCTTGAAGACAAATCTAAAGCTTTCCTTTCTCTTTACATTTTTGCATAATAAAGCTCCATTGAGATATCTTCATTTTGCATAAATAAAGCTTCATAAAGCTTGAATCTTTCTTGGTTTGAGATTGTTCACATATTGGTCGTTCTTCACATTGCAGCCAGTGATTGACATTATTATTTCCTCCAAAATTTTATATTGATCAAGCATATTCTTCCTACTCCCGGTTCGTTTGGCAGAGGATCAGAGGTTCGAACCGGAGGGTACGAGATGTTTCTTATGGTTGTAATCGGTCAGAAACAGCAGCTGACAACCGGTGACAGGCAGTTGACAATTCTGGTGGATTTGAAGGTGAATGATTAATTCCCGACGGTAGATGAGTAGATGATCAATTCTGCTAGAAAACCCACTAAGGACCTCTGGGATATCCGGTTTAATCAGCATCGTAATAAACCGGTATGCAAAAGTAGAAGAGTAATGACGTTTTTTCCCATGATGTTGTTTTCACTTGATACGTCACAAACGTCATCTCTTGGCTGTTACCGTCACCGTTAATTGACGGCATGCTTGAATTTGAAATTTCAAGTAACGAGACGTTAACTCCAGCTTGAACGATCATGGCAACTGTCAGAACCGGTCCAGTATTGTTTACTACCTAAAGCATATATAAAAATTATTGCCCCTTATGAATATTAAACCCATCACCTAAAAGGAATATTTGGAACCTCCAAACCACTATAACAAAGGAATTATTCAATAGTGATGCTATAGAGATAAAGATGAATATTATATTGTAATTATCTATAGTACTGATCCCCTAAAAGTTAGGAGTTTCTTCGTTGTATACAAAGACAGCTATGTACATGAATACAAACAAATATTTACATTCTATTATATGGTATCAGAGCTAAGACACGATCCTTGATATCTTTTCTCTATTTATTTTTTCGCCTTACCACTACAACAAATCGTTATGATCATTCATTATGTCAACCATGAGTGCTTCTACCTCTTTTACAATAGGGAGTTCTACATCAAACTCTCATTACACCGTACATCCCTCCGACAACCCTGGTGCCCTAATTACTCCAGTGCTTCTCCGAGGTGATAACTACTCTGAGTAGGCAACAGAGCTCTGGAATTCTCTCCAAGCCAAACAAAAGACCAATTTTATTGATGGTACAATAATCAAACCGACCACCAATCCCGATCTTGCTCGCTGGACCTCTACAAATTATATGATAGTTGGCTGGATTAGAACGTCGATAGATCCTGAAGTTTGTTCAACCGTGACTCATATCGCAGATGCTTCGAAGCTTTGGGAGTCTCCCAAACAACATTTCTCAGTCAAGAATGGCGTCCGCAAACATCTCCTTGAAGATGAGATAACTAATTGCAAACAGAATGGCCAGTCCGTTCTTGAATACTGCGGCCGTCTTTCTAAGCTATGGGAATAAATTCAAAACTTCAAACCTTCGGTGTCTTGTACTTGTGCTGCTTCTACCGAACTTGAAAAAGAACGAGAAGATGCTAATTTCTCTAAATTCCTATTTGGTCTCGAAACGGTCAAGTTCGACGCCATACAATCTCAAATCATAGATGAAGAACCTCTTCATGATTTAAATATCGTCCGCTCTCGAGTTATTCGAGCCAAACAGAACATCAACAACATGCGCACTGCTGATACAAAATAGTACATAATTGGATTCTCTGTCAAATTGGATATTTCCACTACTCCTAAGTCCATAAACGCTTCAGCTGTTGTGTCTCGTAGTGGTGATCCTGCCAGGTCTTGCACTCATTGTAAGCGTATAGGTCATGAAGCTTCAGAGTGTTTTCTTCTACATGGCTATCCGAAATGGTTCCTAGAGCAGCAACAACAATGTTCTGCTCCTCGCAACTTTTCTGGAAACAGGGGTCGCAGTGTACATTCCTCTAGTTCTGGTGGACGTGGACGTGGTTGTTTAAATGCTGCGTCTGTCTCTGTCAGTGCTTCATCTTCTACATCTATGTCTGATCAGATTTTAGCCCTAATCAGTTTGCTCCAGTCACAGCAATCTCAACTCTCGACTGATCATTTTTCTGGTAAAACTGAACTTTCTGATGTTATTATCGATACGGGTGCATCTCATCATATGACATGAGACTTTTCCTTACTACAAGATGCAATCGATTTCATACCATCTTCGGTTACATTCCCGGATGCCATAGCCTCTCATGCTACAAAAATTGGCCGATTATCTCTTACTAAATATTATATACTTCTTAATGTTCTTTATGTACAAAATTTCAATTGCACATTGATATCGGTATCAAGATTACTAAATCAAACCGGTTGTATTGCTATCTTTACTGACATCTTATGTGTGTTTACATGACCGTTTTACAAGGACCTTGATTGGAGCCGGTTAAGAATGAGAGGGGGTGTACTACTTCAATTGTCAAAGTTGCTCATGCACATCAGACTTCTGTGATAACTATTTCTCCTACGGTCCTATGGCATCGAAGACTTGGTAACCCTTCCTATAAAGTGCTTTCTATATTACCACTGTTTTCTAGTTTAAAACTTGATTTTAAGGATTCACATTCTTGTGATATTTTCTTTCGTGCTAAACAAATCAGTTTTCGTGATTGTTATAATAAAGCTTTGGAGCTTTTGTTTTTATTCACTGCGATGTTTGGGGACCATATAGAACTCTATCCTCATGTGGCGCAGCATATTTTCTCACCATTTTTGACGAATACTCTAGAGCTGCATTGACATATCTTATGCTAGAAAAATCAGAAGTTAAGGCCCTAATCAAAAACTTTTGTGTTATGAGTGAAAAAAAGTTTTGATAACAAGTCAAAACTATTCGAACAGATAATGGATCAGAGTTCATGGTCTTGTCCTGTTATTTTCGTCAACATGAAATCCAAAACCAGACCTCTTGCATAGACACACCTCAGTAGAATGCTTGCGTTGAACGCAAGTACAAACACATTCTCAACATCGCCTGAGCACTCCTTTTTCAGGCAAATCTCCCCGTCACTTTTTGGGGCGAGAGCATCCTCACAGCATCAAATCTCATAAATAGAACACCTTCTGTTGTTCTGAATGGTAGTACTCCATACGAACTACTAAACGGTTCAAAACCCTCTTATGATTGACTGCATATTTTTGGCTGTCTCTGTTACGCTCATAGACGACCCCGTAATCGAGATAAGTTCAGCGATCACAGCCGCAAGTGTCTTTTTGTTGGGTACCCTTACGGAAAGAAAGCCTGGAAGCTTTATGATATAGAAAGTAATGATTTTTTCTCCAGCCGTGAAGTTGTCTTTATTGAAGATCAGTTTCCAGGAGTTACTAACACTGAATACGTGACACCACCTGTTTATCAACCCTACGCTGCAGTCGATGACTGGTTACTTCCTACTGCTATGATCACTCCTGCACCGGTGGTTAATACTCCATCATAACATGTTCTACAATCGGCAGAAGACACCACGCCAGCAATACCATATGATACAACTAATGTTACTCCTTCTCCACCACTCGATTCATCATCTTCTCGACCAACTTCACCAGTTCTGCAGTCTACTCCCATCCCTTCTTCTACTACTATTACAAACACTCCTCCTTCACCTGGTCTTCCTGAGTTATTAGGATGAGGTAGTCGCACTCATAAGCCGTCAGTCCTCCTCAAAGACTATGTTGTTAATGCATCCACGATTAGTACACCCCCATTGTCTCTCTTGACTCACCTTCTTCTACTTCAGGTCCTCCCATCTCGGTCTCAGGTACTACTCCTTATCTCATTATTTCATCTCTGTCTCAGGCTCATTTTTCAGCTGGACATGTAGCTTTTTTGGCTACACTAATGTCTACTAACGATCCTAAGTCTATCAAAGAAGTTATTCTTGATGATGTCTGGAACGATTCTATGTATGACGAGTACACTGCTATCAAAGCCAATCATACATGGGATATTACTACCTTACCTCCTGGTAAAAAGACGATAGCTAGCAAGTGGATTTATAAAACTAAGTTTGACTATAATGGAAAGGAATATCGCAAAAATTCTCGACTAATAGCTTGCGGTAATCGCCAAAGAGAATGCCTTGATTATACAGATACATTCGCTCTTGTGGCCAAACCTACTACTGTTCATCTCCTCCTCGAGATTGCTGCTGCTAAACGATGGGAGATCCATCGATGGATGTTCATAATGCTTTCTTGCATGGTGATTTAAAAGAAGAAGTATATATGAAGTTGCCACCTGGTTATGCAGATCCTGATCCTTCAAAGGTTTGCTGTCTACGCAAATCTATTTATGGTCTCAAGCAATCTCCTAGATGTTGGTTTGAAAAACTCAGCAATGCGTTGAAGTCTTATGGTTTTAAACAAAGCAGGGCCGAATACTCTCACTTCTCCTTTATCAAAGAAAAGATCTGCTTACATATTCTTATATACGTGGGTGATTTCATAATTGCTGGTAATGATTTCTCTACAACACAGCGTTTAAGAATTATCTTCACAAGTGTTTACACAGGAAAGACTTGGGAAAACGCAACAACGATGGTATCTTCATCTTCCAACGTAAATATGCGTTGGAATTAGTTACTGAAGTTGGTCTTCTTGGGTCCAAGCCATCTATGGTTCCCATTGAGCTAAATCACAAGCTTCTTGTTTTGGATTCTCCTTTTCTTACTGATCCTGCAGCTTATCGTCGTCTTGTCGGTCGACTTATATATCTTACTTTTACGAGACCTGAGCTTTGCTACGCCATTCATGTTCTTTCACAATGCATGCAAAACCTACGCCAGGACCATTGGGATGAAGCATTGCGTACGTTTCGATACATTAAGGGTTCTCTGAGCCAGGGAATACTACTACGTTCTGATTCTGATCTTCGCGTCACTGCTTAGCAAATGAAACTGTCTGAAGAGTTGTGGCTAGTGCAAATGTCAGTCTCGCAATGAACCGTAAACTCTCACTGTTGATTACTAGTTAGTGGTTAGGCAGCCGGTGAAAGCAGAAACACATTAGTTATTTGGCTTCTGTTCACTTGGTGGGAATACTATGCTTATGAGTTTTGAGTGTTTTTCGATCTAGGGCTAACAGAAGTGAGCCACTGTAGACAAAGGTGGAATCAGCTTGATAACTTTAACAGCTGCAGATACAGAGGATTTGGAAACGGTATTACTAATCTCTGTGGCAAAGGTAAAACTAACACCAACAGCCTTTCTAAGAAGATACATAATAGAAGGCATCACCAGAAAGTTTCAGCCGGTGGTAGAAATTTGAGACATTGATTTCTCCACTTTTCTTTTGTTTTATATACTTGAAACAATTAATATTGTTATAAGTTCGTATTTGAGCAATTATGTGCCCCTTTGGTATAAAGAAATCAATTCAACTCTGCCTCGATTATTGGTATAGTGACCCGTAATGGTTGAACCAATATTAAAATGGTATTTAACTAAACCGAATTTGTACCTGGTGGATAATTGTTAAGTCAACCATGGACCTTAAAGTTAAATCTTTAATCTTAGTGAAATGTTATATAATGTGTGGATCTGGTTTACTTTGAATGTAAATGGTATAATATTTTATTTGTGTAAACTGTGAGATAAAATCGAGGTTTCACTTTAGATCTGCGAACAAAATTAAGAATTTAGTTTTAAGATAAGAAAAAAAAAATCAGAGAAGAAAATACAAGCAACAAAAAATTAGAGACCCACAAAGTGACAAAACTACATGAAGACTACATGGTTATGTAAGCTTAAGAATTTGGAGCTTGATAGGTTGTTGCAGTGGTGGAGTTTTGGTTCGCGTATGTGTGTTACACAGGGAAAATGAGGTGTAACACACACTTCGGAGAATAAAAAGGAAACATGAAGATGTGATGATGTGGAATATTTTCATATGTTTGGCTGACGAAAGTATGCTTTAAATAAGCATATTCAATCACAATTTGGAAGATTTGGTGATGCTAAAATATAGGAGATAATATATTAAATAATATGAAAAGATTATTTGATATATATCTTGGTTTTTCCTAGAATTAAGGTTATAGCTTTTGACGTAGTAATTCTCATAGAAACACAAAGGGGATTTTGGGGTTTCAGAAAGTGAGTGATTTGTAGACGTGATCAACATGGGTTGGTTCACGTAAGTTTGGTGTGTTAGGAATCGATCCGTGACGAGTCGTGTAATTCGGATCAAACAAGTTTGTAAGAAATTGTGTTAAGGATTTCTAATAAAAGAGATATGTGTTTTTGGAATTACTTTGTGCCTTGTGTTTTCGCTGGATCTCGATTCTACAATTGGTATCAGAGCGGGACACCTAAACGAAGAAGGGTTTTTCGAACCAAGGTGAGATCTTGAGAAGAGAATATGGCGATTTTGGCACAATATATGTTGCTGCTCAATGATGTGAATTATGGGTATTGGAAAGTGAGAATGAGAGCAAACTTACGTGGAACTGATGAAGATATCTGGACAGTTGTTCAATCTGGATGGGAAGAACCATGTGTGATTTTAGAAGATGGTTTGAAGACACCTAAACCAAAGACAAAGTGGACTGCAACAGAGAAAAAGTTTTCAAAGTTTAATGCTAAAGCATTGGATACAATCTTTAGTTCTGTAGATGGTAAGCAATTTGAGCTAATACAAGGATTTGAATCAGCTAAAGAGGCTTGGGATATATTACAAAACGCCTTTGAGGGAACATCGGATGTTAGGAGGATAAGGTTGGACTTGCTTGCATCGCAGTTTGAAAACATAAGGATGACCGATGAAGAGAAGATAGGAGACTTCAGTGCCAAGCTCAGCTCTATAGCCAATGAAGCACAAGTTTTAGGTAAAAAATATGAAGATGCAAAATTTGTGAAGAAACTTTTGCAATGTTTACCTACTAAGTATGCAACACATAAAGCGGTGATAACCTTGACGATGAACACTGATGAACTGAAGTTTGCTGAGGTCGTAGGGATTTTAAAGGCTGAGGAGATGGAATTAGAATCTAAGTTGTCGAAGCCTATTCAAAACTCAAGAGTTACAGTTGAAGAAAACCTCCAAAGAGCTCCAAAACTTGAAGAATCTATTCACCTAATGATTCAGAAACTTGAAGAAACCAAAAATCTTTTGTTTAAGATGTCCAATGACACACTGCCTAGAGAAGAAGAAAGACATAAAAAGCATGAAGTGGTGTGCTTTAATTGTCATGGTATTAGACATGTCAAAACAGTGTGTCCATCATTCAAGAGAAAATAAATCAAGTGTAATGGATGTAATGGTTATGGGCACATAAAGTCAGATTGTGTGAACACAAAGAAGATGAAGATAAAGAGAAGTTACACTGATAAAAAGTCAGAAAGAGAAGCAGATGCTCTCAATTTTGTGGCTCTTCATGAAGTTGTGGGATCTGAAAAAGACATCATTGAAGGTGAATCTCGTACGTCGTGTGTGTTACACACCAATTTTGATGCGTCACACAGTGATACAGAAAGTGATTTAAATGAAGATCTTTTTGCTGAGTATCAGATTTTTTTTGGTCAATTTGCTAAACTCAGTGAAGAAAACATGCAACTCATCAAGGATAAAGCTATACTAAAAGCTAAAGTCAACACCCTAGAGATGGAACAAGCTGGTACGAAGGGCGAATCAAAGTGTATGGTGACAGAGAATGATGATGAAGACGAGCTTCAGTCTCTTAAAAGAGTTATTGCAGAGAAGAACCGAGTTCAACAGGAGTCTGAAGTAAAGTTTCATCAGATGAAACAACTGTTAAATCAAGAACTTGAGAAGAGTCAGCTTTTGGAAAGACAACTTACTGAGAACTACAAGAAAGTAAGAATGTTAAACACTGGTTCAACTAGTTTGGATCATATCTTATCGGTTGGTCAATCTCCCAAAATCAATTGGGGTTTGGGTTACAAAGGCACTACTTCACAAGATCAAGATCATGACAAGGCTGATGGGATAAAGTTCATAAAAGCTGCAGAAAAATCTGATGATAAACCAAAGATACAACACAACAAACTAGCATATCAGTAGCTGCAGAACCATCAAAATCAATGTCGAAAACGAAGAAGAAGGCATATAATGGATGTTTGTTCAGTGGAAAACAAGGTCGACATAGAACTGGTTCTCAAATGGCTGATAAAAATGAAGGAATCAAGTTTGTAAAATGCTCAATCCCAGTTGTTTCAGCAGAATGAAAGGATGAAACTCAAGCAAACAGTGTGACATCAAAGGTACAAGACATAAAAGTTGTTGCTAAGCGAAGGAATGGCTGTCACTTTTGTGGCAAGATCGGACATAATGTTGCCTATTGTTATGCTCGTAGAAATCAGATTGAGCGAGCTTGGAGGATGAACATTTGTTATGTGGAACCCAGAAGGTATGGACAAATATGGATAGCTAAGAAGGATTTGTATCCTAAGTTTACGAAAGGTGTGTCACACAAGCATACCAATGTGTCATACACTCAGATTGGAAATCAATATGCTGAAGCTCAAGAACCAGTTTGAGAGTTTTGATGTTCTAACAAGTATCATGAAGTTTTTCACAGAGTTTTTCACTCAAGCAGGGGGAGATGATACTTGATTCAGGGGGAGTTCAAGATAAATACTTTGATGAAGTGCATGATGCATATTGTGCTTAAAGGTTCGTGAGCTTGAGTTGTAAAACTCAGTGAAAAAGGGGGATAATGTAAGCTCAAGAATTTGGAGCTTGATAGGTTGTTGCAGTGGTGGAGTTTTGGTTCGCGTATGTGTGTTACACATGGAAAATGAGGTGTGACACACACTTCGGAGAATAAAAAGGAAACATGAAGATGTGATGATGTGGAATATTTCCATATGTGACGAAAATATGCTTTAAATAAGCATATTAAATCACAAATTGGAAGATTTAGTGATGCTAAAATATAGGAGATAATATATTAGATAATATGAAAAGATTATTTGATATATATCTTGGTTTTTCCTAGAATTAAGGTTAAAGCTTTTGACGTAGTAATTCTCATAGAAATACAAAGGGGATTTTGGGGTTTCAGAAAGTGAGTGATTTGTAGACGTGATCAACAGGGGTTGGTTCACGCAAGTTGGGTATGTTAGGAATCGATCCGTGACGAGTCGTGTAATTCGGATCAAACAAGTTTGTAAGAAATTGTGTTAAGGATTTCTAATAAAAGAGATATGTGTTTTTGGAATTACTTTGTGCCTTGTGTTTTCGCTGGATCTCGATTCTACATGTTATGCTTGAAGGATGATACAAAGGTGCACCAACAAATCAAATAAATATGATTGGGGCCACATTCTAAGTTACCAAAGAAACTTTAAACATAAAATAATTACGTAACGTTTGACCAATAAGTAAAGAATATTGGTAAGTATCAAACCAAAAAAAAAAATATACAGACCAGAAAAACAATTCTCAGTTTAAATTACAGCTAACATTTATTTTAAATATAATTTAGAAAATAATTCAGAAAAGTTAGTATTCACTTCAACACTACCAACAACATTATATATATATATATATCCCTTTATTATTAATAGAGAAGCAATTTGGGAGAATAACCTTAGTTTTGTAATTTATTTACAGCATTGCCATTATGATAATGTGTCATTCTCTCATGCATCTTCAACATATTTTAAAACTAACATTTAATAACTAGATTAATTACAGTTAGTTCCATTGGTCCAACTTATATTTAAATCATTCACATACCTAATATAAAACAAAACTAAATGATTGGATTAACATGGTTTAGGCCCATCCGCGGATGATACGATCTTTTGAATAAATTATAACATCCTAAATAAATTAATATGAATTCAATGAAATAAATTTCATACCATTTTCTTTTTCCCTGAAAAAATCATATAAACTTTAACTGATATAACAACTACTAATGAACTCTTTACGAGCTAAACTAAACAATGTCAACATTTACTATATACAAGTTTTAATAGATAAAATTTGGTGTGAATTTAAATATATAAAGATATTAGTTTGATTATTAGTTAGCACAACATTATGCATAGTTTATGATATAAAACAATCGGTGCTATGCATGGTTGTATATACAATCTTTTTGTAATAATTTAGTGAATATAGGTTTAAATGATATTAAATGTTACGGAATATGAAATTATGTATGTATGAATATATTTTGATATATGTTAAAGACGCTATTATTTTTAAAATATTCAAAAATCAAATATGATAATAGATTAAAATGAGACTTATTCGTACGCATGACAAAATTCTGCCATAAATCATAAAAAAAATTACATTTGTGTTATAAATATTTGAAAGCATCAAATTTATTATGTGTGAGACTTGAAGAAATTAATTTCTTAATTTAATTATGTAAATCTTCAAAATTGTCTATATCTATACATTAATATTATAAATCTTTGGCATTAACATACCAAATGTTTTTAGTCCATAATATTTGGTAATTGAAAGTCTAAAATAAAGAATATTTTGTGACAAAAAAATATGCAGATCTTCTTTTTATATTCACGTTGTTTACTATATATTTATAATTGTATATTTTGCAACCTATTTACTAATATATAATGTTATTATCGTTAAAAAAATCATTTACCCTGCGCAAAGCGCAGGTCTTAACCAAGTATATTACTAAAATACACAAAATGGTGTGAAATAACAGTATAAGTTAAATTCAATAGCATAAAAAATTGAACTCAACTATCTCTTTTTCTTTATTGTGGTACTATTTTTCTTTAGTTTTATAATATATAATACTATTTAAAAATAAATAATTCATGTTATACAAACAAAATTTCCAGGAAAAAAATTATCCATTTACAGAAAGAAAAAAATAATATATATATTGCCCATTGGATAGAAAATGAGATTTTGAACGTAAAATAAAACGCTAATTATAAAAAAAAAGACGCGGAAAAACAGTCTAGTATGTATAGTAAGAAGAAAGAAGTTAAATCAACAACCAAATGGTTCAACTCGATATATGTGTACATTGTAATCCGATTCTTTTGGTGGTTGTTCTTGAGAAACCAGATTTGGTGAAAATTCTGAGGTTTTTATTTTTGCAGTATGTTGTTATGTTTGTCTTGAATAGATCCATATTTTCTAAGAACGTTAGATAAATAACTAGTTTTGTTACAAAGTACAAAAAATAATTAATAATCCCTTTATATTTTAAAACATTTATGAGCGATTTTTAGATTCAATTATACATTGTACGCCTGCACATTGGCAGTTATGATATGGTTCGAGCTTTATCTGGGTCAACATTAACATAAGAAACAGATATGGTACAAAATACTAATTACATATCTTCATCAAAAATGAAAGACATATATTGTTCATCTTACAATACTGATATATCGCAGATAAAACACACTTACATACATAAACTCTAAGATGAAACAGACTCAACCAAAACTACCACAATGGTTCCTAATTTATTTCAAAATTTCTTTAATATCTGGTAGTTTCCAAGATAGATTTGATATCTTGGGCGACAGACAAAGCATCTTGCGCGACTCCAGCAATTCCCTTCCTCGGAAATCCAGCACAATAAAGATTCTTCTCTCCTTTCCAATGATCAGGTATTGGGTTTTTGGGGAAGCCATCATCCTTCATCAGATACTCATAGTTCTAATGCATATAGTTTTACAAAACACATAACCATTATCATATTTTGTTCAGACGGTTACATTAAGAAGTTTTAATTTGTTTTATATAGAGGGTTTTTGGGAATACCTTTAACCAATTGCATACAGAGCTTTTGTAACCAGTCGCAAACAAAATGGCATCGAAATCTTGTTTCAGTCTATTTTCAAAGGTCACGGTCGATGCTTCCTATCCCACCAGTGATAACCTAATAGTTCAACAATAGTTAGTGATCATGTTTAATTGGAAAATATACATAAGACAGTGATAATTTTATATCAAAAAAAAGTACACAAAGTACTGATAAAATTTATTGAAGAAAATACATATAATATAAAAATAATTTTATTTTGATGATAGGGAAAAGTAGATTTCACTAATTTCCAGAAATAAAGGTTTTCCTTTTTTTATGATATGAAAAATATAGAAGATAAAATTTCATGTTTTGGAAGTCAAGTTTCTTTTTCTGACATATTTATACATAACTACAGTACTTTTTACACTTTTATATTTTTATTTTCCTTAATTATATTTCTTATTCATTTTCACATTTTATATATGATTACTTTTTCATATGTATATATATTAAATGTTTTAGTTATTGAATTATTCAACATTAAGTATTTCTTGTGCAATCGAATTAACAAAGATGAATATAAATTTGATGGACAATGGAAGGTACCTGAATCTTGCCTTCACAAATTTTTTGGATAGTTCCCACATCAATAACTGGAGTTCTCCCGGTGAATAATTTTGTGGCGAAAGGACCTTGTTTTGGTCGGACGAGCCCATACTTAGAGGGATCTCCGTATATAAGAAATCTTGCCTTAGACACCATCATCACTAATGTGTCAACCATTCTAACCGGAAAATACTTCAATAATGACATTCCAATGTATACCTCTTCTTTTGTCAATACATGTCTCTGTATAGATTTAGAGAAAGAAGTTAATAAAATTACAAATGGTAACAAGCAAAAGCTTAAGAATATTAAGTATATGCTAACCGTTTAATATTTTTTGATAAATTACGATTTATTTTCATTATTAAAGTTGAAGAACCAAATATATTGATATAGATTGGACTAAGCTAGCCAAAGGTTATAGCCATCATCCAAACTAGTTCTAAAACATGAATATACAAAGTATTAATTATCACTGAGAGGCATATAAGTAGTTATTTCACATTGGAAAAAAAATCTAAACAACATCTGAACATGAAAGAGAAGTGTGCAGCTTTAACGTTCATACATTCAAAAATAATAATTAAAAGAAAAAAAACATTAATGAATTAATACTTACAGGAGTTCTAATGAGAACAGCCGTATTAGCATCAGATTTATTTAGATCAAAGCATATCTCCATGCCAGAATTACCACCTCCAACTACCAGAATATTTTTGCCTGTAAATTTACTTTCAGACTTGTACGTACTCGAATGCATAATATCACCCGGGAAAGTATCAAGTCCATTCAACACCGGAATATATTCATCTCCGTTCTCTCCTGTCGCGACCACCAGAAACTTCGACCAGTACACCTCGGTTTCTCCGGTTACCGTGTTTCCGGCCTCTACCCTCCACTTTTTGTTGGACACATCAAACATCGAGAACTTCACGGTTTGGTTATATCTAGGGTTTCTGTCAAAACGGGTGACATAAGCGTCCAAGTAGTCGATGAAAAAATCTTTAGGCATGAAAGTTGGAACACTGAGACCATGCGGCATGAAAGGTAGGTGACAAAACTTTTTGGTTAAGTGAAGTTTAAGACGGTCGTAAGCTCTTTTCTTCCAAAGTGATGCATAAATGTCTTCTTTCTCTAGGATCACGTTTGGGATTGAATGTTGGTTCAGAAAAACTGATGTTGCTAAACCTGCTGGTCCAGCTCCCACAATCACCACTACAGTCTCCATACCTATCTCGTGTTTTAGGTATGATAGAGTTTTTCTTTCTTGTTACTACGATATGTTCATCAGTTGTTTTGTTGTACATAATATATAAGGACATGGTGATATGTATGTGAAAAAGATGAAATATGGAATCTTTTTATATTTTGACACTTGTAAGACAATGCAAAACAGTTTTTCGTGGTGACTGTTTTTAAACTATATACCTGATTTCTATAAATAAAGGAGAGAATTCACTTCAAATACATCCTAACATAAACTTTACGAAATTAAGAATAAAAGGTAACAAATATAACCATATATTCTTTAATCTATGTGTGTTATGAACCAATTGATGTGGATGCAATAACCATTGGATTAGACATAACCCGATCCGACCATGGATAGGATCGGACCGACCCGAAAGGAATCTCACCCGACCGAAAGGAATATACCATCGGCCAATATGATAAGGATCGACCAAGACTTTTCCTTTTCCTTGTGGGATCTTGTTTTTCTTTTCCATGTCTATCTAGGAATGTTATATTACCATTTATCTAATAACGGTCTATTGTAACTCCCTATATATAAAGGAAACCTTCGATGATATGAATAAGACAGACAAGTTCCCCCATTCTTTTCTTAACACGTTATCAGCACAATACGTCTCTAAAACCCTAAGCTTAAACTCGTAACTCATAAACCTAAAAGCAGTCGTCAAGAACCCTAACCCTAAAATCCATCGATTCAATCTCACCTAAAGCTTTACACATCTTGTTCGATCTCTCTCTCTAATCGGATCATCCGATACACACCAGCCGGCACGCACGAAGGTTACCCGCGATACACGAACCATCCATGACAGAACCTTACCCGCGTAAGGACTGCATCCGCAATAAGCTCCATACGCACCCGCGATACAAACATAAGTTACCCGCGTACGTACCTGAGCTGATCCGCGAACGACGAACCAGAATCAGCACCCGAAAAGCACCAAACCACCACCCGATAGAGGTTCCCAGCAGCCGATACTCAACCACGACGTTCCAGCACTCGAACCAGCACCCGCTAGCTCCCAGGAGACCCGATCAACCCGCGATACGTCCTACGACCCGCGACAAGTCTCTTGGTGGTCCATTCAACCCGTCTAAGTCTAAAGGTAACTCGATCAAACCCTAATTCATAAATTTATCAATAGAACTTTGCTAGGTTGCTGGATAGTTTAGGGAACATCATCCTGATCATCTAGGGTACACATCCATTGTTTGAATTCATTGATTGATTGAGTAGTATGATTGCAAATCACATAGAAACCTGGTGATAGGTTGTTAATCAATGAAACCCTAATTCTAAATTGAATTAAGATTGATAGAATTGTTTCAAACCCTAAACCTTGTTCGATTTTCATAAACCCTAATTTTAAAATCGAATTGGATTGATTGATTGTTTGTTTGATTGATCACTTAGAAACTGATATTTAGGATTGTTAAAACAAAACTTCACAACTGTTTTTAAAATTTAAACCGACCACATGGTCATAAAACATAAACCAACTAGGTTGCTAGATTGAATCGACCATATAGGTTGATAGATTGCATTGCATGATTCTCATACTGACCGTATGGAAATGCATCATAATCATAACCGGCCATAGTTCATTGAATCAACATTGTCTTGATTGCAATTGAACTTAGAAAACCCTAATGATAGGTTTATAAAATCTGAAATTCTAAAACACATAATTATATGGTTTCAGATGTCGAAAATCAATAACTTGGAATATGCGGCCCTTAATCTATTTGGAGATAATTGCCTCCAATGGGCGCTTGATACCAAGATCATCCTTAAGTCTAAAGGACTCGGTGATAGTATAATAGATGACAATAATGTCAATGAGAATGATAGATACCGAGCCATACTAATAATAAGGCATCACTTGGCCGAGAGTCTCAAGGATCAGTACTTGACAGTTGAAAATCCTCTCGAACTCTGGACAGAGATGAAAAGTAGATATGATCACCAAAGATCGGTGATCTTACCCAGGGCTCGTTACGATTGGACACACCTCAGAATCCAAGACTATAAGTCTGTGGATGAGTACAATTCCGCACTGTTTAAGATCGTTTCAAAATTGAAACTGTCTGGGGAAGCGATTACGGATAAGGATATGCTTGAGAAAACCTTCTCCACGTTCCACACAAGCAATGTGTTGCTCCAACAAAAATAAAGAGAAAAGGGCTTCACCACTTATGCTGATCTTATTTCTTGTTTGCTCCTTGCTGAGCAGAACAATGAATTGCTAATGAGTAACAGTGAAATGAGACCTCTAGGTGCCACACCATTACCGGAGGCACACACATACACTAATGCTGATAAAGAGGCAAACCACGTCCACACTAATAGCCAACACGGCCGAGGCCGTGGAAAATGGCAAGGACGTGGCTGCAGTCGAGGAAGCCCATATGGTCGAGAGAATGGCCGAGATAGAGTCTAGAATAACTCGTATGGTAGAGAAAATGGACGAGGCCGAGGGAATCATTTCACACAGCCGACCAAATCAGTGTGCCATAGGTGTGGAATGAGCAGTCATTGGGCAAAGACTTGCAGGACTCCCAAACATTTATGTGATTTATATCAAGAAAGTTTGAAGGGAAAGAATCTTGAAGCCCGCATGATAGTCCAAGATGATGAAAACGATTTTAATAATGATAAGGATGATTTAATAGAATATGAGACTTCTGATTGTCTCAAAGATGATAAATAAATTCGACATCTGTAATCCTTGATTGTTTTTGTTAAAACTTGTTTTGGTGTTTGACATTTCTGTGATTCATTTCTATAATGTCATTTCCATGATTGTCATTTTTGTGTTATTGATTGATAAATTACAATAAAATGATAGTCAATCTAATATAGACCATGGCTAAAGGCATTGCCTAAAGAGGCACAAATTTATTCACCCAATTAAAGACCCATTGAGTTATAAATGCTTAAAGCATAGATGGTTTCCACATTGAACCAATGGGAAAAAGGAAACAAAAGTTCCTTTCAGATTATAAGAAAATCGCCTAAAGCCTTATAAGAAAAGTGGTCAAAGACTATACCTATATACTCTGATCTAGACTATGCTAAGGATCAGTATGATAAAGGCAAAAACCATGTTATCATGAATACCCACAAAATTTACACTTTATGGCATGACTGGATTAGCCATCCAAGTCTAAACTTGATGCAAAGAAAATATTACAAAAGGCACAAGAGTTATCCCGTAAAATCTCACGTTGTGTAACATGTGTACAAGGGAAACTCATTAGGCTCTATTTTCCCAAATACCACGTGATTATAGTATGTCCATGAGGGGGAGTGAGGACAAAAACCGTGATCCATGAACATACTACAAATCCGTGTGACATGATCTATGACCATAGTAGACTTGGCCGAATTTTTATAGTACAAAGGCCACTACCTAATACTTGAGGACACATTGATTTACATGTGTAATATTAATATGCATCAGGCCATATAAGTGAGCATAGATATTCTCATCTCAGATTAAGGGTCATAAACCAGACATATACATAAACTATCTTAAGAGAATCTGAATATACCACCACAGACATATGTGCCGCTTAAGATGGAACCTCAGAAGAGGATTGAGAATGAGAATATATGTTGGATGAAAATTTCTTTCTCCCACGAGTTTTTAAAATGTCTTGAGCCAAACATGGGTGATCTAATGAGTGGCCAAGAACACAAATTACATTGACCTCAGTAATCTGATCATCCAACATTAAAAGGGAGAAAGTTATAAGATGGTAAAGAGAAAAAGAGAATGGTATTAACCATCATTGTCTTGGCAAGATCCTCGGACTAGTAAATATAAGACGTCCAAATAATATAAAAGCTAGCTACTAGATGTCAGACACATTGACCCGAAAAGTCATACCAGCTTGCACCAAACGAATTTGTTGTCCTAGAAGAGACACAATCAAGTTGCTACAGAGTCTATATAAAGATATACCAATATGTTCCATAAGATAAAAGAACCTCGGAAGGAAATATAAAGGTGCATAAAATGATAAATTCCCGAGGTCATAAAGGAAAGCATCCCAGACATGGAAAATGGTCGACCAAAATATAAGATACCATACAATGGAATTTGGGACACCAAACTCCATGGTAGTTAAGGTGATTTGGGACGCCAAACACCATTATATTAAAGGTCATATGATTGGAATCAATTACGTTATGTCTGGAACACAATGGAACGCAGAAAAGGGTATCGATACCAATGATATATAAGAAAGCGCAAACAAGGTAGCACTTGAATATAAAATATAAAGCAAGGATCATAAACCCACGTGTGAGTACTCATACATATAAAGTTAAAAGAAAACGTGGGGTTTAAAGAAAGATTTAAAGAATCTATATATAAGAGATGGACGTATTGGCCATATAACGTCATCTGATAAACCAATGGATAAATGGGTCTTGTGAGATAAAAGAAATCGTGAGATATAGGATATGACCATATGATCTAAGGTATTCATATTCATACTTAAAGCTTTATAAGAATGGCTTGATTACACAAGGATACTCACAGAGACCAAGCAAAATATTATAAATGATATAAGATCTGTGGTGGATGCTACTACAATTAGAAATTGATAATGTCTGGATACATATGTAGTAAGCAATATATTAATCACTGGATAAAGAGAATAATGGTACCACATAAAGATGAGAAAAGAAATTCTCAAAGAACGGTTTTGTTCCTTAGCCGTCTAAGAACTGATGCAATGCAGCTGCATATGATATAATATTATCGACCAAATGATAATCAGTGAAAGAGTTCTATAAGAACCATCCAAATCAGTTCAGATATTCATTATAAGAATGAAATTCCTTGTGTTTATAATAAACCAACTTAAAGAAAGTTGATTGGTTTCAAAACGATATAAGTTATCGATTGATTATGATCACAATGTTTGGATCATAAAGTTACGTATCATATGGTTTATGGTTGGTCCGTGACTAAGAATATATTGAATGATATGTAATATGGTCGAGGAAAATGTGAATCCCACCATGCCGACCATAATGGCAATAATAGCCATGGTCGAGAGCAATGGCATAGGTATAGCCGACCAAATGGCTGATCATACGGCCGCGGCAATAACAAAATTATCCAAGGTTCCGATAAGCCAAGCTGATTACAGCCAGGGAAACCTTATGGACGGCCATGTGACCAAGAGAATTAAGGTCAGAGAAACCAAAGTGGTTGATCATACGGCCACAAGTATACATAATGGCAAAGTGCCATACGACCAAAAAGAGTATGGTCGAGGCACGGTCGATAAAATGATTAGACCATAATGGTCGATATAATTATGAACGACCATACAACTATATAAGACCATAATGGTTAAGAAAGAAATGATTATGGTCGTGGTTAAGTAAAGAGGTCGTGGTATATACACTGAACCACAAGACCCGACTACGAATGCTAAAGTCGTTGGCCATAGATGTCATATAAGTTAACCATTGATAAAATGGACGACCATATCTATACCAAATGGGTATACTGATCCATCAGCATGAATGTAAGTATGCTTAATTTAAAATATAGCTGATGATGAAGAAAGGTAATGAAAGGTTCTAAGGAACCAATGGTAACCATATACTTCATTCATTTATAAGGAACGAAAGATTTAAAATTCGTTTTATACTAACCAAACTAACCAACCCAAAGAGGGGTTAAATGGTTTTTGCTAATACAGGTTTTTCAGGTTTCTATTTGATCCATATAATGCAAAGGTTGCAAACAGGTTATATACTCAATAATGGAGGAACATCCATTTCATGGAGATCATTGAAACAAACGATGGCAATAACATCATCAACCGTCAGGATGTATTGACCACACATGACACAAGTAGTTAATCCGGTCGATGGATCAAAGTGTTACGATTGACGATGATTCAGCGTAGATAGTCGATAGTGATTCAACCGATGGAAGAGAAGGTTCGACCATCACCTATAGAGACGGTGTAACTTACAACTAAAGATGATAGTACAAGTTCGTGACTTACCACAAAGAGATAGAATTCTTGAAGATGATTTGTCAAGGCAAGAGACAAACATATTCGACCACGTTGTGGTGTACAAGACAACAAAGAAGTTCAAGTGGTGCAAGTACAGTCAAGTGACAATTCAGCCGACCTATTTACTGAAGCACTGCCGACATCTACACTAAGGAAACTCATCCATCAGATCGGAATGAGAAGCCTGAAAGATCTATAGTGGTGCATTCATCAGGGGGAGTAATACGGTTGTACTCTTTTTCCTAACTTTGGTTTTATCCCAAAAGGGTTTTACAGGTTAGGTTTTAACGAGGCAACATACCAAACGTATTATGAGCTCTATATGGTTATAACATCCAAGGGGGAGTGTTATGAACCAATTGATGTGGATGCAATAACCATTGGATTAGACATAACCGGATCCGACCATGGATAGGATCGGACCGACCCGAAAGGAATCTCACCCGACCGAAAGGAATATACCATCGGCCAATATGGATAAGGATTGACCAAGACTTTTCCTTTTCCTTGTGGGATCTTGTTTTCCTTTTCCATGTCTATCTAGGAATGTTATGTTACCATTTATCTAATGACGGTCTATTGTAATTCCCTATATATAAAGGGCACCTTCGATGATATAAATAAGACAAACAAGTTCTCCCATTCTTTTCTTAACAATGTGGCTTATATTTTGAATGGTGAGTTGGCAGAGATGATGTATCATATATTTCTGTTTTTGACTATATTATTTTATGTTAACATTTTTGACTGTGATATTAACTACTATAATTGCTTAGATATTAATACTTACTTTTTATATATCTGATAAGATTATAACATTAAATAGTGAATCTGAAAACATTTATTATTTGGAGATGTTTTATTTAGTTTCGAAATAAACATTATGTAAGTGAATGACTTCTAAAGTTCTGAAAATATAAAATTTTCAAAAATGTGACCAAAATTTTCTTAAAATTTTATTGAAACTTATTATTTTATATTTAAAATGAAATAATTAAAATATAGGCATTTTTTTAAAAATATTACACTTTTACTTGACTATATAACTTTGCAGTAAAAAACAATATTAATGTCATTTTTAAAATGTGATTACACCGTTTTTAACTTTTTAAATAGAAATAGACTTATGTTCTTTGCATCTGGTCATTTTCCAATAATTATTTTTATAAACCTTCAAAACTATTTCGTCTATCTATATATGCTATATTGAAAACAAGAACCATTGTAAGTTTCAAAAAAAAAATGTAGAAGCTATACTGAAATTATCAGTAATAAAGTGATACATGTTATTTAACCTTATCGCTGTTCTGTTAATATTTTTGGAAAGTTATAAAAATATTTATTTTAAATGAATTGAACTATCATTTATGAAGTCCTTACACATATTGTTTAACTCAAAAATGACACATATTCATTTACTATATACGTTATGTGAAACGTGTCCATGCACTACTGGAATCTATCTACTTTGCATATATCCAAAAGATGGTTTCTTTGTATACCCACGCAAGTTAAGATTGGTAGTGATGAAAAACGTTTCTAACCTTCGGAAACGTTAGTTTTTTTCCTTTTGATAAGTATGTGAATTTCATTAATATGAAACCAATTTGTACAAACAACGGGTTATGCTGTCAAGTCAAATAATGCCAAAAAAAAGTTAAAAAACACCAAAAGACTTCGAAGTTGGGATAGTAAATCACCAACGATTCAAGAATGCTTTAGCCAAACACTGAAACTGCATCTCAGAAATAAATGGTCTCTTGATTTGATGATTTGATTTGATGTTAAACTAAAGAAATAAACAGGTGTGAGAGTTAGATCGCACAAATGAAATTCGAAGTATGGCTAGACATTTTTATTTTGGTTGTGCCAAAAGTTACACCAAAATTGTCATTTTCATTTAAGTGTCAACAACGATTTTTTTGAGAATACTTATTTTGTCCCAAATGATGTTCATAACTTTCATAGTGAAAGTATTAGTACTCAATTTATATATATTGAAATACAATGAATAGACCAAAAATTATGTAAAAAGATAAAACTCAATTACAAATGAATTAGAACGAACAGTATTAATTTTTGCAATTTTATAATGATGATTTTCATCCTAAAGGTTGTTAAAAACCTAGGTTTAGAATTTGCTTTCTAATTTTGTTGAGAAGTGTTTTTGTTTTCGGTCTATCCATTAGTTTTGCAGATTGCTACTAACAATTAGTCTATTGAGCAATGACTTCGGTCTAAATCGACTTTTGTGGGATGTTATAATTTGGATATCAGAAATTAGAGAAATTGCTAAGAATAACATCAGTTAAGTATTACTTTTTAAAAATATACACTATAAAAAATATATTAACATTGGGGTTTATACATTAGTGATTATTATTTGGAGTTTAGAGTTAGAGGGGTGAGGTTGAATTTCTAATCTTTTTATAAATATTTAGAAAAATTAATTAAGTATTTTTTCATTAAAAAGTTAAGATATTTTTGAAAACAGTCATTCATTAAAAGTATATTTGAAAAGTGGTATCAAACTTATGAAAAAAATAAAATTTCCCCCAGAAATTAAACTATAATATAGCTATGCTGAAAAAAAATGTTGTTCAAAAATTTGGATTACATTTCATTTTTTTGCTTACCTATTCTTGTAAGTCATTATTAATTTAAAATTAAAAATGAAAACTAAAAATATATTTGGTTTTATAACTAAATTTGTGTTTATTAATCAATACAATTATATATATTCTAACTATATTTCATGCCTTATTTATTCTGTGAATTAGTAATGATAAAATGATTTTTTTATCATTACTAATTGATGATTTGACCTAAAATCGAATGAAAAATAGTTGTAACGGTTTTTGTGGATGGTTTGATTTTGGATGACGGAAAGTTAAAGTCTCAAATTAAGAAATTACCTTCTAATGTTGTGGACAACTGTTTTTCATTTCTATATTAAATTTTCGATATTAATAAGCATTTTATTATTAAAAACGACAATTTGTTAATAAACCAAAGAAGGTTCTATTTGTCGTTTGTAATTAACGACTAATTTTTAAAAAATATCTTTGGTATGAAATCTTGAGATAAAACCAGATGATTACATTTGGTCTGAAATCTTATGAGAAAAAATGTGTTGACTGTTTAAGAAAGTTATATTTTGGATGACGACAAGTTAAATTCGATGATTAAGAATATACCTTCTAACGTTGTTGAATTTGTTTTGGTTTTCATTTCGTTATTGAACATTATTTTATAATATTAAGCAATTTTAATCATTAAAACCGACAATTTTATGGAAAAATGAAAGCTCGATTGGTCATTTGTCCGTAACGGCTAAATTCTTAAAAATAATTTTGGTTTGAAGTTTTGTAGCACAACTAGAAGATTACTTTTGGTCTCAAATCTTATTACAAAAACTTGTGTTGACTGTTACAGACAGTTATATTTGGATGAGGGTATGTTAAAGTCTCAGATTTAGAATTACCTTATAATTTCAAAATCGGCAATTTTTAATGGAGCAAATGAAGTTTCATTTTGTCATTTGTCCTCAACTTTTAAATCTTTAAAACCAAATATGTTTGGTATGAAGTATTTTGAAAACACTGGACGATTACTTTTGGTCTGATATCTTATGCCAAAATATTTTGTTGATTGTTGCAGAAAGTTATATTTTGGATGAAGGCAAGTTAAAGACTCAAGTTATGAGTTTGCTTTCTAAATTTATTGACAAGTGATTTTTTTTAACGTTATTGAATTTGTCGATATTAGTAAGAAATTTTAGTCATTATAGCCGATAACTTTAACTGAACCAATGAAGGTTAGGTTTGTCGTTTTTCATTAACAACTAAATGGTTAAAAAGCACTTTTGGTATGGAAACTTTTGAATAAAACTAGACGATTACTACTGGTGTGAAATCCTTTAACAAAAACATTAAGATCGTCAATTAATCTTCACTCCTGAACTAGGAAAAATCTAACCAATAGAACAATATTGGTTCAAGTCATCAACAGTCTACAACTGGAATATTGATGGTATATCCGAATATAATATTTAAGTTTCCTCAAAAAATGAAAATTGCTGCAAATATCTATCCCACCCAAATAGGAAATGAGGATAAAACCGTAGTTGTACTCTTTATAGCTGGATTTTCGGGAAAGTTTAAGAGATGGTGGAATAGTTATCTAACCAATCAGAAATAAACGGAAATACTTGAATAAATTAAATTAAAATGGATGAACATAATGTGACAATCTTAGATAATCTTGTAAATTCTCAACAAGATGATGTTTCTACATTAGTCATAGCCATAACCTTGCATCTTGTAGGAGATCCCTCAATCCTTAGAGACAAAAAGTGCTGAACTCTTTTCAAATCTTAAATGCAAAAAAAAAAAACTAAGTGATTTCCAATTGTAAAAAAATATTTTTTTGCTAGAATCATACTCCGTCATGATTCTAACATACCTTTTGGAAAGAAATTTTTCTATCTGGACTTCCTACACTCTTAGGAGAGAAAGTTAGAAACAAAATTAGAGATTCCATAGAAACACAAATAATAGATTTATGATTATTTCACTTATGGAGAGTTGAACATTATTATTTAGAATATGTCAGGATCTGAAATTCCAAAAATATCTTAAGTGGAAACTCAAAAGAACAAAAGTCGAACTACGTTCATTTCGTAGACAATTTGAAATTGACCCAAATCATGATAGTAAATCTTACTTAGAAGATTGCAATAAATACTACGAATCTAAGTGTAGAAAGCATTCTAAAACTATAAGAACTTTAAAGGTCGTGAAAATTCTAAAAATTTCAAATTTTCAACAAAACTATAAATTTCCTATAAAAGAAATCCTAGTAAAAAAATTTCTATAAAAACCTTACATGCAATAAGAAAGACTACAACTTCAAAATTGTGTCTTTTAAAAACATAATCCCAGAAACTCAACCTCTAAGAAAACAAATTTAGTATAATTTCCTAATCTTTTGTTGGATGATATTTCTTCTTCTTATGACTTCGATTTATCAATGGCTTCTGAAAAAGCCATTCAAGTTGATGAAATAAATAGTCCATCATAAAATTCAGAGTTAAATGAAAAGAATATTCATATCCTTACAAAAGATCAAGAATTACAACTTGAGATCCTAAATTCCCTTTCAGATACAAGCTTAAAATAATTTTTTTGCCCTTTTTCCTTAAACAAAAAGATGTAAAAAACACAGATAGTTCTCCAAAATAACATGGTCCAACATTCTCTAAATCATCTAATTATCTCACCACCATTATTTAAAAAAGAAAGAAAGAAACCTCGAAAACAATGATACAAGATCTTAGGATTGAAATCAAAGAGGTAAAAACGATCTAAAAACATAATACTTCATCTGTTTCAATATAATATGTATTTTAGATTTCCACACATATTAATAAAACATATACTAAATGCATAATGTTTTGAGATTATTTTTTCCGCATAAATTTTGACCAATAATACTCCAATAAGTGCACTTAAGTATTTTGAAATTTGCATTTAATCATTATTATTTGATAAAATATGCATTTAAAATACAAAAAATGTATCTATTTGAATCAAAAAAATTTCTTTAAAACATACAACTTTATGAAGCATAGGAGTATGACACAATAAAAAAGGCTTGCTTTATTAAACTGAACAACTTTTTTTTCTACCCAATTTTAAATTTTGACATAATGGACTGAATATTAACTAATAATAACAGCCTATCTAAACTGAAAGTTGAAACACACACTATTATTGACCCAATACCAACTGCAACATAGTTTTGTCATGACAGAAATGCTGGTTTTGTATAATATAATTTAATGTATGTTAAAATTATATATTAAAAACAATATAGCTCAGTCCTTCTTTTTTGGTTTTATAATAAAAGATTTTTGGTTATATACATAAAAAAAATTATAGTCCCTTCCTTCTATTTGGTTTTATAACTAAATTTGTGTTTATTAATCAATAAAATAATATATAAATTCCAATTATGGCTCATGCCTTATTTCTTCTGTGAATTTGTAATGATAAAGTGATTATTTTATGATTACTAATTGATGATTTGACCTAAAATCCAATGAAAAAAATAGTTGTAACGGTTTTTGTTGATGTTTTGATTTTGGATGACGGAAAGTTAAAGTCTCAAAATAAGAATTTATCTTCTAATGTTGTGGACAACTGTTTTTCGTTTCTTTATTAAATTTTCTATTTTAATAAGCATTTTATTATCAAAACCGACAATTTGTTAATAAACCAATGATGGTTCTATTTTTCGTTTTTCATTGACGACTAATTTGTTAAATATACCTTTGGTATGAAATCTTGAGATAAAACCAGATGATTACTTTTGGTCTGAAATCTTTTGAGAAAAAATTTGTTGACTGTTTCAGAAAGTTATATTTTGGATGAAGACAAGTTAAATTCTATGATTAAAAATATACCTTCTAACTTTGTTGACAATTTTTTTTTGGTTTTCATTTCTGTATTGAACCTTTTTATAATATTAAGCAATTTTAATCATTAAAACCGACAAATTTGATGGCAAAACGAAAGTTTGATTGATCATTTGTCCGTAACGGCTAAATTCTTAAAAGTAATTTTGGTATGAAATTTCGTAGCACAGTTAGTATATTACTTTTCTTCTCAATCTTATTACAAAAAATTGCATTGACTGTTACATAAAGTTATATTTTGGATGAGGGTAAGTTAATGTCTCAGATTAAGAATTACCTTCTAATTTCAAAATCGAAATTTTTTAATGGAGCAAATGAAGCTTCATTTTGTCATTTGCCTCAAATTTTAAATCGCTAGAACCAAATATGTTTGGTATGAAGTATTTTGAAAAAACTAGACGATTACTTTTGGTCTGATATCTTATGCCAAAATATTTTGTTGACTGTTGCGTAAAGTTATATTTTGGATGAAGGCAAGTTAAAGACTCAAGTTATGAGTTTGATTTCTAAATTTGTTGACAAGTGATTTTTTTTAACGTTATTGAACTTGTCGATATTAGTAAGAACTTGTAGTCATTATAATCGATAACTCTTACTTAACCAATGAAGGTTAGATTTGTCGTTTGTCATTAACGACTAAATGATTAAAAATTACTTTTGGTATGGAAAATTTTGAATAAAACTAGAAGATTACTATTGGTGTGAAATACTATAACAAACCATTAAGATCGTCAATTAATCTTCGCTCCTGAACTAGGAAAAATTTAACCAATGGAACTATCTCGGTTCAAGCCATCACCAGTCTACAACTGGAATATTGATGGTATATCCTAATATTATATTTAAGTTTCCTCAAAAAATGACAATGGCTGCAAATATCTATCCAATCCAAATAGGAAATGAGGATAAAACCTTAGTTGAACTCTTTATAGCTGGTTTTTCGGGACAGTTTAAGAGATGGTGGGATAGTTATCTGACCAATTAGAAACAAACTGAAATACTTGAATAGATTAAATTAAAATGGATGAACATAATGTGACTATCTTAGATAATCTTGTAAATTCTCAAGAAGATGATGTTTCTACATTAGTCATAGCCATAACCTTGCATCTTGTAGGAGATCCCTCAATCCTTAGAGACCAAAAGTGTTGAACTCTTTTCAAATTTTAATGCACAAAAAACAATTAATTGATTTCTAATTGTAAAAAAATATTTGTTTGCTAGAATCTTACTCCGTCATGATTCTAACATACCTTTTGGAAAGAAAAAGTTTCTATCTAGACTTCCTACACTCTTAGTAGAGAAAGTTAGAAACAAAATTAGAGATTCCATGGAAACAAAAATAATAGATTATGTTTATTTCACTTATGGAGAGTTAAACATTTTTATTCAGGGTCTTAGAATATGTCAGGATCTGAAATTCCAAAAACATCTTAAGTGGGAACTCAAAAGAACAAAATTCGAATTAGGTTAATTTTGTAGACAATTTCAAATCGACCCAAATCATGATAGTAAATCTTCCTTAGAAGATTGCAATAAATACTACAAATATAAGAATAGAAATCATTCTAAAACTATATGAACTTTAGAGGTCGTGAGAATTCATAGAAAAACCCCCAAAATAAATTTCCTATAAAAGAAACCCTAGTAAAAAAAATTTCTATAAAAACTACAACTTCAAATTAGTTGATAAAACTACAACTTCAAAATAGTTTCGTTTTAAAAACAAAATCCCAGAACTCAACCTCTAAGAAATTTTTTTGAGTAAAATGTCTAATCTTTTGTTGGATGATATTTCTTCTTTCTTATGACTCTGATTTATAATGTCTTCTGAAAAACCCATTCAAGTTGATGAAATAAATAGTTCATCATATAATTCAGAGTCAAATGAAAAGAGTATTCATATCCTTACAAAAGATCAAGAATTACAACTTGAGATCCTAAATTCCATTTCAGATATAAGCTGAAAAAAATTATTTTCCCTTTTGTCCTTAAACGAAAAAGATTTAAAAAACACAGATAATTCTCCAAAATACCATGGTCCAACATCTTCTAAATCATCTAATTATCTCACCACCATTCTTAAAAAAAAAAAAAAGACACCTCGAAAACAATGATACAAGATGTTAGGATTAAAATCAAAGAATTAAAAACCATCTACAAACATAATACTCCCTTTGTTTTAATATAATATGTACGTATTTTAAATATTCACACATATTAATAAAACATTCTAAATGCATAATATTTTGAGATTATTTTTTCCGCATAAATTGTGACCAATAAAACTCCAATTAGTGTAATTAAGTATTTTGAAATTTGTAATTAATAATTATTATTTGAGAAAATATGCATTTAAAACAGAAAAAATGTATCTATTTGAAGCAAATTTTTTTCTCTAAAACATACAACTTTATGAAACAGAGGGAGTGTATCACAATAAAAAAAGGCTTGCTTTATTAAACTGAACAACTTTATTTTCTATTCAATTTAAAATTTTGACATAATGGACTGAATATTAACAGCCTATCTAATTTGAAAGTTAAAACACACACTATTATTGACCCAATACCAACTGTAACATAGTTTTTCATGACAGAAATATTGGTTTTGTAATATAATTTAATGTATGTTTAAATTATTTATTAAAAACAGTATAGCTCACTCCTTCTTCTTTTTTTGGTTTTATAATAATAGAGTTTTGGTTATATACATAAAAAAAATTATATTTCCCTTCTTTCTTTTTGGTTTTATAATTAATAATATATATCGTTTTATAACTAAATTTGTGTTTATTAATCAATAAAATTATATATAAATTCCAATTATAGCTCATGCCTTATATCATCTGTGAATTTATAATGATAAAATGATTATTTTATCATTACTAATTGATGATTTGACCTAAAATCCAATGAAAAAGTAGTTGTAACGGTTTCTGTGGATGGTTTGATTTTGGATGACGGAAAGTTAAAAGTCTCAAATTAAGAATTTACCTTCTAATGTTGTAGACAACTGTTTTCATTTCTTTATTAAAATTTCGATATTAATAAGCACTTTATTATTAAAACCACCAATTTGTTAATAAACCAATGATGCTTCTATTTGTCGTTTTTAATTAACGACTAATTTTTAAAAATAAATTTGGTATGAAATCTTGAGATAAAACCAGATGATTACTTTTGGTCCGAAATCTTATGAGAAAAAAATGTGTTGACTGTTTCAAAAAATTATATTTTGGATGACGACAAGTTAAATTCTATGATTAAGAATATACCTTCTAACGTTGTTGACAAATTTTTTGGTTTTCATTTCTGTATTGAACTTTTTTATAATATTAAGCAAATTTAATCATTAAAACCGACAAAATTGACAGAAAAATGAATGTTCGATCAAATCATTTGTCCGTCACGGCTAAATTCTTAAAAATACTTTTGGTATGAAATTTTGTAGCACAACTATAATATTACTTTTGGTCTCAAATCTCATTACAAAAAATTGTGTTGACTGTTACATAAACTTATATTTTGGATGAGGGTAAGTTAAAGTCTCAGATTAAGAATTACCTTCTAATTTAAAAATCGACAATTTTTAATGGAGCAAATGAAGGTTATTTTTTTCATTTTTCCTCAATGGTTAAACCGTTAGAACCAAATATGTTTGGTACGAAGTATTTTGACAAAGATAGACGATTACTTTTGGTCTGATATCTTATGGCAAAATATTTTGTTGACTGTTGCAGAAAGTTATATTTTGGATGAAGGCAAGTTAAAGACTCAAGTTATGAGTTTGCTTTCTAAATTTTTTGACAAGTGATTTGGTTAACGTTATTGAACTTTTCAATATTAGTAAGAACTTTTAGTCATTTTAACCGGTAACTTTAACTTAAACAATGAAGACTAGATTTGTCGTTTGTCATTAACGACTAAATGGTTAAAAAGTACTTCTGGTATGGAAAATTTTGAATAAAACTAAAAGATTACTATTGGTGTGAAATCCTATAACAAAACCATTAAGATCGTCAATTAATCTTCGCTCCTGAAATAGGAAAAATCTAACCAATAGAATAATATCGGTTCAAGTCATCACCAGTCTAAAACTGGAATATTGATGGTATACCCGAATATAATATTTAAGTTTCCTCAAAAATGACAATGGCTGCAAATATCTATCCAACCCAAATAGTAAATGAGGAGGAAACCTTAGTTGAACTCTTTATAGCTGGGTTTTCGGGAAAGTTTAAGAGATTGTGGGATAGTTATCTAACCAATCAGAAACAAACGGAAATACTTGATTAGATTAGACTATATTAAAATGGATGAACATAATGTGAAAATCTTAGATAATCTTGTAGATTCTCAACAAGATGATGTTTCTACATAAGTCATAGCCATAACCTTGCATCTTGTAGGATATCCCTCAATCCTTAGAGACCAAAAGTGTTGAACTCTTTTCAAACCTTAAATGCACAAAAAATATATTAAGTGATTTATAATTGTACAATTTTTTTTTTTTCTAGAATCCTACACCGTCATGATTCTAACATACCTTTTGGAAAGAACAAAAGTCGAATTAGGTTATTTTTTTAGACAATTTGAAATAAACCCAAATGATGATAGTAAATCTTACTTAAAAGAATGCAATAAATACTACTAATCTAAAATAAGCGTAGAAAGCATTCTAAAACTATAAGAACTTTAGAGGTCGTGAGAATTCATGGAAAATCTCCAAAATAAATTTCCTATAAAAGAAACCCTAGTAAAAAAAAACTTTTTAAGAACCTTACATGCAATAAGAAAGGCTACAACTTCAAAATTGAGTCTTTTTAAATAAAAAATCCCAGAACTCAACCTCGAAAAAGAAACTGAGTAAAATGTCTAGTCTTTAATTGGATGGTTTTTCTTCTTCTTATGACTCTGATTTATCAATGGCTTCTGAAAAATCCATTCAAGTTGATGAACTAAATAGTTCATCATATAATTCAGAGTCAAATGAAAAGAGTATCCATATCCTTACAAAAGATCAAGAATTATAACTTGAGATCCTAAATTCCATTTCAGATATAAGCTTAAAAAATTATTTTCCCTTTTTTTCCTTAAACGAGAAAGATGTAAAAAACACAGATAGTTCTCCAAAATACCATGGTCGAACATCCTCTAAATCATCTAGCTATCTTACCACCATTCTTTAAAAAAAGAAAGAAAGAAACCTCGAAAAAATTGATACAAGATCTTAGGATTGAAATCAAAGAAGTGAAAACAATCTAAGAACATACTACTCCCTCTGTTTTATTATAATAAGTATTTTAGATTTTCACACATATTAATAAAATATATAATAAATTCATAATGTTTTGAGATTATTTTTTCCGCATAAATTTTGACCAATAAAACTCCAATAAGTGCAACTAAGTATTTTAAAATTTCCAATTAATCATTATTATTTGATAAAATATGCA
This sequence comes from Moricandia moricandioides, assembly GCA_905132885.1. Classification (NCBI taxonomy): domain Eukaryota; kingdom Viridiplantae; phylum Streptophyta; class Magnoliopsida; order Brassicales; family Brassicaceae; genus Moricandia; species Moricandia moricandioides. Next base: position 90,995 of record CAJHQQ010000519.1, read on the forward strand.
TTGAAAATACAAAAATGTATCTCTTTCAAACAATTTTTTTCTCTAACACATACAACTTTATGAAACAGAAGAAGTATAACACAATAAAGAAGGCTTTATTAGACTGAACAACTTTATTTGTTACCAAATTTTAAATTTTGACATAATGGACTGAATATTAACTAATAATAACAGCCTATCTAAATTAAAATACACACTTTTATTGACCCAATACCAACTGTAACATAGTTTTGTCATGACAGAAATATTTATTTTGTAATATAATTTAATGTATGTTTAAATTATATATTAAAAAAAAGATAGCTAACTCCTTCTTTTTTTTTGGTTTTGTAATAATAGAGTTTGGTTATATAAATAAAAACTAATTGTAGTCCCTTCCTTCGATTTGTTTTTATAATTAAAAATATATTTGGCTTTATAATTTAAAATTAGATTTGGTTTTATAACTAAATTTTAGTTTATTAATCAATAAAATTACATATAAAATCCAAATATAGTTCATGCCTTATTTCTTATGTGAATCATAAATGATAAAATGATTATTTTATCATTACTAATCGATGATTTGACCTAAAATCCAATGAAAAGAATATTTGTAACGGTTTTTGTGGATGGTTTGGTTTTGGATGATGGAAAGTTAAAGTCTCAAATTAAGAATTTACCTTCTAATTTTGTGGACAACTGTTTTTCATTTCTTTATTAAATTTTCGATATTAATAAGCATTTTATTATTGAAACCAACAATTTTTTAATAAACCAATGAAGGTTCTATTTTTCGTTTGTCATTAACGACTAATTGGTTAAATAATACCTTTGGTATGAAATCTTGAGATAAAACCAGATGATTACTTTTGGTCCGAAATCTTATGAGGAAAAAATGTGTTGAATGTTTCAGAAAGCTATATTTTGGATGACAACAAGTTAAATTCTATGATTAAGAATATACCTTCTAGCTTTATTGACAATTTTTTTTGGTTTTCATTTCTGTATTGAACTTTTTTATAACATTAAGCAATTTTAATCATTAAAACCGACAAATTTGACGGCAAAATGAAAGTTCGATTTTTCATTTGTCCGTAATGGCTAAATTATTAAAAGTAATTTTGGTATTTTTGTAGCACAGATAGTATATTACTTATGTTCTCAAATCTTATTACAAAAAATTGTGTTGACTATTACAGAAAGTTATATTTTGGATGAGGGTAAGTTAAAGTCTCAGATTAAGAATTACCTTCTAATTTCAAAATCGACAATTTTCAATGAAGAAAATGAAGGTTCATTTTTTCATTTGTCCTCAACGTTTAAATCGTTAAAACCAAATATGTTTGGTATGAAGCATTTTGAAAAAACTAGACGATTACTTTTGGTCTGATATCATATGCCAAAATATTTTGTTGACTGTTGCAGAAAGTTACATTCTGGATGAAGGAAAGTTAAAGACTCTAGTTATGAGTTTGCTTTCTAAATTTGTTGACAAGTGATTTTGTTAATGTTATTGAACTTGTCGATATTAGTAAGAACTTGTAGTCATTATAACCGATAACTTTAACTTAACCAATGAAGGTTAGATTTGTCGTTTGTCATTAACAACTAAATGGTTAAAAAGTACTTTTGGTATGGAAACTTTTGAATAAAACTAGAAGATTACTATTGGTGTGAAATCCTATAACAAACCATTAAGATCGTCAATTAATCTCCGCTCCTGAACTAGGAAAAATCTAACCAATGGAACAGTATCAGTTGAAGTCATCACCAGTCTACAACTGGAATATTGATGGTATACCCTAATATAATATTTAAGTTTCCTCAAAAATGAAAATGGCTGCAAATATCTATCCAACCGAAATAGGAAATGAGGATAAAACCGTAGTTGAACTCTTTATAGCTGATTGTTTGGGACAGTTTAAGAGATGGTGGAATAGTTATCTGACCAATTAGAAACAAACTGAAATAGTTGAATAGATTAAATTAAAATGGATGAACATAATGTGACAATCTTAGATAATCTTGTAAATTCTCAAGAAGATGATGTTTCTACATTAGTCATAGCCATAACCTTGCATCTTGTAGGAGATCCCTCAATCCTTAGAGACCAAAAGTGTTGAACTCGTTTCAAATCTTAAATGCACAAAAAAAATTAAGTGATTTCTAATTGTACAAAAATATTTTTTTGCTAGAATCTTACTCCGTCATGATTCTAACATACCTTTTGGAAAGAAAAAAGTTTCTATCTAGACTTCCTACACTCTTAGGAGAAAAAGTTAGAAACAAAATTAGAGATTCCATAGAAACACAAATAATAGATTATGATTATTTCACTTATGAAGAGTAAAAAAAATTATTCAAGAAGGTTTTAGAATATGTCAGGATCTGAAATTCCAAAAACATCTTAAGTTGGAACTCAAAAGAACAAAAGTCGAATTAGGTTCATTTTGTAGACAATTTGAAATTGACCCAAATTTTGATAGTAAATCTTACTTAGAAGATTGCAATAAATACTAATAATCTAAGCGTAGAAAGCATTCTAAAACTATAAGAATTTTAGAGGTCGTGAGAATTCATGGAAAAATCCCCTACATAAATTTGGTTTTATAACTAAATTTGTGTTTGTTAATCAATAAAATTATATATAAATTCCAATTATAGCTCATGCCTTATTTATTCTGTGAATTTGTAATGATAAAATGATTATTTTATCATTACTAATTGTTGATTTGACCTAAAATCCAATGAAATTTTTTTTTGTAACTGTTTTTGTGGATGGTTTAATTTTGGATGACGGAAAGTTAAATTCTCAAATTAAGAATTTTTCTTCTAATGTTGTGAAAAACTGTTTTTCATTTCTTTATTAAAATTTCGATTTTATTAAGCATTTAATTATTAAAACCGACAATTTTTAATAAACCAATGATGGTTCTATTTGTCGTTTTTCATTAACGACTAAATTGTTAAAAGTACCTCTGGTATGAAATCTTGAGATAAAACCAGAGGATTACGTTAGGTCTGAAATCTTATGAGGAAAAAATGTGTTGACTGTTTCAGAAAGTTATATTTTGGATGACGACAAGTTAAATTCTATGATTAAGAATATACCTTCTAACTTTGTTGACAATTTGTTTTGGTTTTCATTTCTGTATTGAACTTTTTTGTAACATTATGCAATTTTAATCATTAAAACCGACAAATTTGATGGCAGAACGAAAGTTCGATTTGTCATTTGTCGGTAACGGCTAAATTCTTTAAAGTACTTTTGGTATGAAATTTTGTAGCAAAGATAGTATAATACTTTTGTTCTCAAATCTTATTACAAAAAGTTGTGTTGACTGTAACAGAAAGTTATATTTTGGATGAGGGTAAGTTAAAGTCTCAGATTAAGAATTACCTTTTAATTTTAAAATCGACAATTTTTAATGGAGAAAATGAAGGTTTATTTTTTCATTTGTCCTCCTTCCGTCGGAGTTTGTCAGAAAATTTCCGACGGACATAGTCTGTTGGAAAATTCCGACGAACAATTTTCGTCGGAAAATTCCGACAAACTATTTCCGTCTCTGTCGGAATGTTTCGTCAGAGTATTAATTATTTGTTATTTTTGAATATTTTAATTATTTTATTTTTAAATAAATGTGTAATTTATAAAAAAATTATAAAAATCAATAAAAACTGAAATTAAAAATAATATTATAGAAAAAAGTTTTACATAAATTAAAAACAACATTTTATAGTTTAAAAAAAAAACTAAAATTCAGTTGGGAAAAGACACTTCATCTTTTCAATTATCTCGTTGTTGGTCCTCTTCTGATCCGCCAATTCCTGAAGAATTGTAGCGTTTTGCGTCTCCAACGCTTCAATGCGTTGATCCTTGTTCTTCAGCTGCTCCATGATCATGGGATCTGTATCTGGAGTTTGTGAAGAAGAAGAAGGACACGAAGACGCACGACGAGCCAAACCGACCAAACGTCTTTTCTTCTTTGGAACCATCTATATAAATTTTTTTATTAGTAATCAAATTTAAATTATTATAGTGAAAGGAATATTAAAAAGTTATAATTTCCACTATTTCGTTTATTTGAAGTCGGCAAAGGTTGCTGGAAGATCCCGCAGAATCGTCATCAGAGTTCATCGGCTTAGTTTCCTGCTTCGCCCAATGCACATGCAAGTCCTCCCAAACTGTGGTGTTGATATTCTTCGGTATCTTGCCCTTAAGTCATAGTTGCTTCCACTCGTAGATCTGGTTCTTGTAAGACCCCGCGGCTTTCTCATGGAAGCCCCGACGGACATATTCGGTATGTCAAGACTCCCAATTGAATTGTTGCTACAAAAAATCAAAATTAGTAAATATATATAAAATATTAAAAAAATTAGACAATTAAAATATTACCGCAAAATTACGGAACCATATCTCCTTTTCGTCGGGAGGCATCACACTGTAAGTCTTATATCTTCTTCGGAGCATAGAATACATAATCACATTAACGCATGCGGAAATGCCGTTGTTTGACTTGTTGAACCTTAAAAAAAATAAAAGATTAAGTTAAAAATGATAAGGAAAAAAATTATAAAAAAAAGAGAGAAATGTTACCACGTAGTATATCCTCGTGGTAGGGGATGGAGCATCTTGATATGCTCTCGCCCTGGTTGTTGAACCAACGTATCAATTGGCATAACACCGGGCTCATATCGAGCAGTTGGATCCTGAGGTGGAGCTACAAGAGGAGGAATCGAATTTTGCTCCTGCGATGATTCTGAAATATGGGAACTACTCCCTGAACGAACACGATTCCGAGCTACGGAACGACGTTGTGCTGCGTGTGGTCCATCAAAACCGTCAGACCTACAAAATAAAATCCATGACAATTAGTAATAAGTTCATATCTAAATATAACTTAAATCCGAGTGTTTCTAATTTTGTAACAAGTTCATATATATACATATATATTAATAATACTAAAATTCTTTATATCATTTAAATTTTAATAGCCCCAAAAAATATAATAATTTTTATAAAAATGTTTATAACTTTCGAAAAATGTTTATGTATATTAAAAAAAGTAATTAAAACGTTTTATATATATTAAAAATTATAAAATGGTTTTATAAATATTTCACATATACAAAAACATTTATGTAAATAAAATATATATATATATATATTAAAATGTTTTATATATCAAAAATTATAAAAACATTTTTTACATATTAAAAATTATTAAAACGTTTATAAATATATTTAACATATAGAAAACGTTTATGTATATTAAAAATATATATAATTGTAATTCCAAAAATCTAATTATAACTTTTACCAAAAATTAAAATGTTTTATATATATTTAAAATTATAAAAACGTTTTCTAAAAATATTTAACATATAAACCCTAATCTACAAATCTAATATTTTCAGTCTACGTATAAACCACAACCTAAACGAAATCTAATAACATATAACTCCTAAAACCATAAATTCAATCCTAAGTCTATAGATTCAAAACCTAAAATCCACAAATCAAACATTCCGAACCTAAAAATAATAATCTAAAGAGGGATTAAAAGACTTACATGTTTGGAGAACAGATTTGGGGCAGTTGTCGTCGGAATCGGTGATTTTTGACAGATAGAGGTGGGAGAGCCGCGGAGAAAATGACGAAGAAGAGAAGAAAATGAGGGAGAAGAAGAAGGGTTAGTTTATATATTAAAAAACAAACCAATGAAATTCAAATGAAATCTGGCCGTTGGTAATAATCCGTCGGAATACTCGCATATATCGATAAAGGAAGCCTCGAGAATCTTTTACTCTCTGCATGTCTGTCTGAATTTTGTAGGTATATTCCGTCGGAATTTCGTCGGTCCTAGTCGTCGGTATTTCGCCGGTATTCTCGACGGAGTTCCGACGAAACTTAGCCGTCTGTAAAATTCCATCAGAATTTCGTCGGAATACTCGCACATATCGACAAAGGAAGCCTCGAGAATCTTTGACTCTCTCCATGTCTCGACGGAATTCCGACGAAATAACGAGAAAAATGAATTTGAGGGTTGAAAACAACAATCTAATGAGCACATACAAATCTTTGATAGTGTGTAAATGATTTATAAGAGGTTTAACTAAAATATTTAATTGTTGCACGCACTCTATTATGCAAAATCAAAATCAAGCCTTATGTTACCATAATATGTTTGCATAATTATAAGTATTATTGGAGGATGTTACGAATACGTTGATACGTATACGAATAATTTTTTTATATGAAAAACTCTATAAAGCCTTTATAAACATATATATATATGTGTGTGTGTGTGTGTGTCTTAATTGGATATTTTAAGTATTCAATTATACATTTATAATAAATTTGCAAATCTAAAATAAATGTCGTCAGAATTCCATCGGAATACCGACGAAACTGAAATATCCGTTTTACCTTGGATGTTAAGAATTGTGTTAATCATATTGTCAAAAAAGTTCTTCTCAATGTGCATGACGTCTAAATTATGCTGCAATAGATGATCCATCCAGTATGGCAGATCCCAAAAAATACTCTTTTTGTGCCAATTGTGTAGTTCTCCAACAGTGTTGATTCGATATTTTCATGTCCACCAACGTCGGGCGTCCTATCTACACCAAAATCCCTTAACTGCTCCAACAAATCTTTCCCACTAATTTCTTCTGGTGGACTGTTAAACACCTTCTTCTTCTTCGTAAACAAAGTCCTACTCCTACGGTATGGATGATCGGGTGGTAGAAATCTTCTGTGACAGTCAAACCAACACGTTTTCCTTCTGTGTTTAGCTGGAAAGCATCTGTGTTATCTTGACAATGTGGACATGATAGCCTCCCATTTGTTGTCCATCCAGATAACATCTCATATGCTGGAAAATCACTTATTGTTCACATAAGTACTGCCCGCATCTGAAAGTTTTCTTTGCATGAAACATGGTATGTCTCAGCACCATCCGCCCATAGTTGTTGCAACTAATATATCAGTGGCTGAAGAAACACATCAAGTGATCTCTTCGGATGCCCTAACCCGGGGACGAGAATGGAGAGAAACAAAAACTCTCGTCGCATGCACAAATTGGGCGGCAAGTTGTACGGTGTCACAACTACTGGCCATACAAAATATTGTCTTCAAATGCTTTCCAAACGGGCTGAAACCATCTGTACATAATCCAAGATATACATTTCTTCTCTCATGGGGAAATTTTGGATATGTTGATTGGAAATGTTTCCAAGCTTTTGCATCTGAAGGATGTCTAATTTAACCATCTGTGGAGTGCTCTGCATGCCATCTCATTGGTTGGGCTGTGCGTTCAGACTGATATAACCTCTTCAGTCTTTCCTTCAAAGGCAAATACCAGATCCTTTTGAATGGCACCAGAAATCTTCCCCTTGTTTGCTGATAACGAGGTTACCCACAAAATTTGCATCTATCCCGGTTCTCATCTGCTCTACAATAGACCATGCAGTTGTCGATGCATACGTCCATCACCTGATACGGTAAATCAATGCCTGCTACCAGTTTCTGAACCTCGTAGTATGAACTAAGTGCTAGATTATCCTTTGGTAGAACACCTTTAACGAAATCAGCAATCGCATCCACACACTCTTCAGCCAAAATATAATATGTCTTAATACCTATCAATCTAGTTGCAGATGATAAGGGTGAATGATCATCTCGACAACCTTTGTACAAAGGTTGTTTTCCTGCATCCAACATGTCAAAAAATCTCCTAGATTCTGCATTGGGCTCTTCCCCTCTATAATGATCATTTACCATTTACTCAGTACCTACACCGTAATCTACTTATGTCCTCGGTTCTTCTAATCTAAGCACATGCTGAAGTTTGCTAGTACTATCATATTCATAACCAGTTTCTCAATGTAAATACCAAACCTTATAACTCTGTGTAAACCCTCTCATATATAAATGAGTCCAAACATCCCATTCCCTTATAATTTTATTATTATTGCAGGCTGAGCATGAACATCGTAACATACCAGTATTTGCTTCCGGTTGTTGTTGAACAAGCGTCATAAATTCGCGAATAGTCATGTATTCGTCTGTAAGCAAATTGGTGTTTTGATCCATATGCGGTTTATCCATCCACGATCTATAATAATTATCATAAGACATGATTATTTTTTGTGATTTTTAGAGAGTGAAAATAAAGAAAAGAGTGAGTGAGGAAAATGTGGTGTGGGAAAATCATATTTATAGAAAGAGTTCATGCAACACTCCAACGGATTTTCGACCGAATTCTGACCGACATTTCAAAGTTCATTGGAAATCCGTCGGAATTTTCAAATGGTCAAATATTTCCTCGGAATTCCATCAGAATCCGAATGATCAAAAACGTCCGTTGGAAATATTTCGTCGGAAATCACAACGGCAAAATATCCGTCGAAATTTTGTCAAAATTTTAAAACGGTCAAAAAATTTCATCGAAATTCTTTCAAAATCCGAACGGTCAAAATGCCCATCGAAATATTTTTGTCGGTATTTTTTCGGAGCTCACAACGGTCAAAATATCCGTTGGAATTTCGTCAGAAATTTCGACGACTTTATTTTCGTCGGAATTTTCTAAGAAATTCCGACGACTAAAAAAAATATATGGTTTGTCGGAATTCTGTCAAAAAAACCGACGAAAATGGTGTCCGTCGGAATGTAACGTGTTTTCTTGTAGTGTGAACAAGCTCCTGAATTGATGCCTCTTCCTTTGGCCAAGAGAGAAATTATCTTGGGATTACTTGCCCTTAGTGCCACTCCCATCTTTGCGTTGAAGGGTCGTAAGAGGGCTTGTGCAAATCCTGAGGCAGCTAAGAAGAGGAGGTGCGTCAAAGGAAGTGAGATCGGGCCTTCTCCTTTAGGAGATTCTAGTTCGGTTTCGATACCGAAGTACCGTTCCAAGGTTTGATCCAAGAATTTTTTTGGGGTGTTAGATCTTTTCTTACTCCTCTTTATTGCGCAATTCATGTCTTTGATCGATGGGATGATTAATGATTGTGGATCGTAGGCCAAGCGTCTTTTGAAAGAGCTTTCTGATTCAAAGATAGATCGTTGCAGCTTGAGGCAAAGTTGGGAGATATCGAGGAAGCTCACTCTCTCGACGTATCGAGGTTGGAAAGTCGGATTAGCGAGTTAGAGAGGGATCTTGGGAAGACAGTGAGTTCCTTTCTCAAGGATAAGAAGGATAGGAAAGCCAAAGCTTCGGAGTTGCGTCGTCTGCAGAGTCAGATTGAAAACAGAGAAGGCTCGATGAGCTGCAGGGTCGCAGAGGCTAAGTTCGAGTTTTATGCTCGCTTAGCGAGGGCTGCTAGCGAGGGGGGCATCCAGCTACTTCAGGATGGAGGAACTCTGTCTCTGGAGGACAAGGAGGCCAGGCTGTCTGTTTGTAAAGCAGAGCTGTCAGCCGTTGAGAGATATTTCGATTTGATCCTCGCTTATCTGATGTTCGACTGGATTCTTCCGCCCCCTTCGGATATTCTTGAGGGGCAGAATCCCGTGGACGTAGAGCCTTGTGACGTGGTTGAGGGAGGCGGAGGTGATGTGGCCTCGATACCTGGTGACGCAATGGACTAGGATAAGGTCCCAGCGCTCGAGGATGAGTAAGGTTACAATCCCGTTTAGGACATTTAATTTTTGTGTTTTCTGCTTATGTTTGATCTTGCCATGTGCAGCCATGTTTTATGTTTTCGGGACTAGCCGTATGTGGCTTTGAATCCCTGATGCTTTGCGGATTCTTTAATAAATGGTATGTTGTGTTTGGAAAGTGTAAGAGCATATGTAAAGGGAAGAATATGAGTTGTCGTCTCATATCTAACTCTTTGTGAATCGTCATATTCGTCGTTCATTTTTGGCGAGAGTATGTGAATTTTTTTTTTTTTTTTGTAAAATTGCATGAACGTACATACATAAGCGAAGGAACATGTTTTAGCATCTCGTATCGGTTAGATATTATGCCTTGAGATGTTTGAGACCAATGTGTTGGGCTTAGTGAATGACCTATTGCGGTGACTATTTCAGCTTATGTTACCGTAGCGTTTGTTACCTGATTTTTTCTCGATATTAAAGTTTGCAATAAGTTCTCGGATTATACGACTTGCATTGATCGGGAACCAAGCATCTCTCCAAAGAAATTTTCGAAGTCGCCTGGAAGTGCTGACCAAAATTTTGGATTTCTTTTATAGTGGGCTATTATCCTTATGCCGGATGTCGGAGAGCTATATTTATGGGAGGATATGGCTTAGTCTGTTTAGGACGTTAGAGTTGTATGTTGTGATCAGAAACAAACATGATGGTAGATGTTACCGTTTTGAGTCTTCGCGAAGGATAGGTGTTTTAGAAGATGTTAGTGCGTATGACTGTTTGGTCTTCGGAGATGGAAGTTTCATCGAGGAAGGTATTTTGTCAAAAAATGGTTTCTTCAGGCATTTTCGACGTCTCGCGATTCTTAAGTTTTGTTTTTCTATCGTTTTCTGCAGTTCTTGATTGAAACGTTTGCGGGTTTTAAGATTTTATTGGTTGTTAAATAGGCTTGATGATATAGATTTATCAAAAATTGTTTTTTGGTCCTTGGGTGTTGTTTTAAGCGTTTCGTAAGTTTGCTTGTTTGTAGCCTCGAAGTGTTACTTTGTATAAGAGGTTAGCAAGACTTATTGTAAGCCTGTCCGCGTTTTCTGTATTTCTTATTTTGTTTTTAATATATCGATTCTGAGCGAGCGTATATTTTGAAAAATGGGAGTATACGAGTATACATATATGTACCCACTCCCTACCCCTTTTTAGAGAGAGGGGACAGGTGAATTCGTCTTGTGATGAATTGTTTATGTACCCCTTTCGGGGATCAAGCCGTCTTCTACTCCCAGGTTCTTAAAATTTTGATGTCTTGCATGTTGGCAATTTCGTATGCGCCTGGTCGGACTATTTTATGATTTTTTACGGCCTTCCCAGTTTGCTCCGATTTTTCCTACGTTTCGTTCAGCAGTGTTCTGGAAAACTTTCTGTAGGACTAAGTCCCCTTCCTTGAATTTTCTGCTATGTACGTTTGAGTTGTAGTACTTTGCGGCGCTTGTTGATAATTTTGAATTCGCACAAGGGCCTCATCCCGACGCTCGTTGATGAGGTCGAGATCATCTAATAGCATCAGATTGTTCATGTTTTCTCGTTCTGGGAGTAGTCTCCTGCGGCTTCCGAGGAACTCTTTCCACCGGGATCATACATTCTGAGTCCTATGAAGGGGCGAATGGGGTTTCTTCTTTTGCTCGTCTTGGATTCATTCGATGGAACCACAAGACCCATTCGAGCTCTTCCGCCCATCGATCATTTTTCTCATCTAAGCGTTTCTTAAGTCCATCTAGGATGGTTTTGTTGTTATTTTTGGCATGGCCCCTGCGTTGCAGGTATCTGAGAGTCGACTTGGTTAGTAGTACCTTCCATTTCTCGCAAAACGGTTCAAATCTAGTCGATCTGATTGATATTCGTTGCTTGTTATTATTTCGTACGGGATTCTGTGCCTGTAGTTGATATTTTTCCATACAAATTTTTCGAATTGGACGTCCTTTATGCTTGCATACGAGTCTGCTTCGGCCCATTTCAAGAAGAAATCTGTTAAGACTAGGAGAAAGTGTTTATGTTTGGACTTATACATAGGACCGACGATGTCCATCGACTACCACATGAACGGGTATGATGCCAAAACTGACGAGAGTACTTCTACGGGTTGATGGATTATTGATGCGTGCCTTTGGCATTTTTCGCAATTTCGTGCAAATCTCTCGCAATCTTTGATCATCGATGTCCAAAAGTATCCATGGCATTTTATGTTGATTACGAGGGATCTCCCGCCAGAATGATTTCCGCAAGATCTAGATTGGACCTCTTCCATGATTTAACGCACTTTGTCTCTTTCCACGTAGATCATGAGTGGTCCTCCATTTGTAGAGTTCCCCTTCTACTAGGACGTATCATGCGGTTTGGGTTTTGATTTTTCTGCATGCCCCTTATCTAGGCGTTCTGTCAGCACATATATTGTTCTTCTTGTTCAATCTCACGTTTCTTGGAAGATAAGGAAACATGACACAATGTCCATGTCTTCTGCTGAGGCCGAATATTGGTCCATGGCTTTTACATTCAAAGATCTTAAATAGATCAAACAACTGCTTAAAGCTTTCGGGATTCGTCATGATCAACCTATGCGTCTATTTGTGACAGTAAATCAGCTATCTACATTGCGGCTAATCCAATTTTTCATGAGCGCACCAAGCATGGCGAATCCGATTGCCATTTTGTTCGTGATGCAGTACTTGATAAGCTCATAACTACAAAGCACATCACTACTAAAGAACAACCAGCCGACATCCTTACCAAATCTCTTCCTTCAACTACATTTTCGTATCTTCTTTCCAAGTTGGAGATTCAAGATCTTTCACTGCTAACTTGAGGGAGGGTATAGAGATAAATATGGATATTATATTATAATTATCTATAGTACTAATCCCCTAAGGGTTAGAAGTTTCCCGTTGTATATAAAAGCAGCTATGTACATGAATACAAGCACAGATTTACATTCTATTATAAATGCCCCTAAATTATATATAAATTTTGGCATCCAAAACCCATACTTCATGAGCTTTAGCTCAAAACCGGGCCTGTCTGCTGCTTCTCAGGAGTTACGAAGATGAAACTGTCTGAAAAGTTGTGGTTAGTGCAAATGTCAGTCTCGCAATGAACCGTAAACTCTCACTGTTGATTACTAGTTAGTGGTTAGGCAGCCCGTAAAAGCAGAAACACATTAGTTATTTGGCTTCTGTTCACTTGGTGGGAATACTATGCTTATGAGTTTTGAGTGTTTTTCGATCTAGGGCTAACAGAAGTGAGCCACTGTAGACCAAGGTGGAATCAGCTTGCTAACTTTAACAGCTGCAGATACAGAGGATTTGGAAACGGTATTACTAATCTCTGTGGCTTAGGTAAAACTAACACCAACAGCCTTTCTAAGAAGATACATAATAGAAGGCATCACCAGAAAGTTTCAGCCGATGGTAGAAACATGAGACATTGATTTCTCCACTTTTCTTTTGTTTTATATAACTTCAAACAATTAATATTGTTATAAGTTCGTATTTGAGCAATTATATGCCCCTTTAATTGGTATAAAGAAATCAATTCAACTCTGCTTCGATTATTGGTATAGTGACGCGTAATGGTTGAACCAATATTAAAATGGTATTTAACTAAACCTAATTTTTAACTGGTGGATAATTGTTAAGTCAACCATGGACTTCAAAATTAAATCTTTAACTAGATTTTAACCTGCACGTCCGTGCGTATATTTTCCTATTTTATAAATGTATTAAATATTATTACAAATATTATAAATATATAATTTTTATTTAAGTGTTTTATATTGTGTAAATCTATAATATTACTGTTTATATTTCTTATTCAATATTATTAATATGTAGTGATTTGTTTAAAATATTTTACTTTGTTATTAATTTCTATTACTTACTAATATATTTTCTAGTTATGTACAATAAAATAACCATATGAAATAATCAAATAGAGACCCTTTTTCATAATATGTTTTTTATTTAACTTATAAATTTTGCATATAATATATTTTAAATTTTATTTATTTATATTTTGTTTAAAAGAAAATATACTTTAACATATATCATTTTAGTTTTTTATGGGATTTATTTTGTTTAAATAATATAGCCTTATTTTTTAGTAAATTTTATACATAGTAGTATCTATCATATTATTTTATTAAATTTTACTGATATAGGATATTTTTTGGAAGTTATGATAGTAAGCTTTATTTTAAAAAAAATTAAGACTTCAAAATATTAGATTGCATTAATTATTACAACATATATAAATAGTTTTTTCGTGGTGCATTTCAAAAAATTATTTTTTAAGGATTTTATCTTTTGTAAAATTTTCAATATTATTATTTTGAGTTTAAATATTTATTTTAATTATTTTATATTTTTTCAAAAAAAATTGCAAAATTACACAACTATTTTTGAGTTTGAAACATTAAATGAATTTTGAATTTTTTTGTGACTACATCTAATCTATTATTTTAAAAATAAAATATTTGAATTTTTGGTACTATTTTAAAATAATTACTCGAAAGATTTTGTTATCATTAAAATTAAAATTTTATTTGTCATTAATATTTTAAATAAATTACTAAAATTTCATAGTTTTCTAATAACATATTTTAAAATAGTATATTAACTAAAGTTTATTATATACTATTATATTTTTGTATACAAACATTTTTAAACAATATATTTTGAGAGCATAAAAATAAATAAAAAGTTTTAGATATATATATATATATATATATATATATATATATATATATATATATAAGTTTAACCTATGTTAATACATTTATTTTGTATAAAATATTATATAGTCAATGAATTTTAGCCCATTTTAATGATGAGTGATAATTTATTTAAATGCAAAATTTAGAAATTTAAAAAGTTTTAAATTACCTATTTAATATAATTTTATCATATTTAATTCATGTAGCACTGCTATTTTTATATAATCCATAATATATTTATAAAATTTATAAAAACAGTATAGAATTTTTATTTTCTTTTTTATATAATAAAATCTTAGTTAATATTGATTTATAATAATATTATATTATTAATTACGAAATTTATTAATTTTTTATTTTCTAAAAAATATTTAAAATTTTAAGTAAGATTTTGTTAGATTCTTTCTCAACAGATTTTGTTATAATTAAAAAATAAAATTTAAATTTAGGGTTGATTTATTATTAATGTAAATAATCAAATATTTCATATTAACTAATCTTTTAAGTGGTTCTACTATGACTTGTTAGTAGTAGATAAAAATAGGACTTTAATTTAATAGATTAGATGTTAGTGAAATGTTATATAATGTGTGGATCTGGTTTACTTTGAATGTAAATGGTATAATATTTTATTTGTGTAAACTGTGGGATAAAAATGAGGTTTTACTTTAGATTTGCCAACAAAATTAAGAATTTAGTTTTAAGATAAGAAAAAAAAATCAGAGAAGAAAATACAAGCAACAAAAATTAGAGACCCACAAAGTGACAAAACTACATGGTTATGCTTAAAGGATGATACAAAGGTGCACCAACAAATCAAATAAATATTATTGGGGCCACATTCTCAGAAACAAATAAAGTAAATTTTCTTTTAACGTTACTTAAGAAACTTTAAACATAAAATAATTACGTAACGTTTAACCAAGAAATAAAGAATATTGGTAAGTATCAAACCAAAAAATATATAGAGACCAAAAAAAAAGTTTTCATTTTAAATTACAACTAATATTTATTTTAAATATAATTTAGAAAATAATTCCAGAAAATTTAGTATTCACTTCAGCACAACCAACAATATTATACTTTCAATATATATATATATATATATATATATATTAATAAAATACACAAAATGGTATGAAATAACAGTATAAGTTAAATTCAATAGCAGTAAAAAATTGTACACAACTATCTCTTTTTCTTTATTGTGGTACTATTTTTCTTTAGGTTTATAATATACAATACTATTTTAAAAATAAATAATTCATGTTATACAAACACACTTTCCAGAAAATATCTATTTACAGAAAAAAAACTATAAAAAAATATATTGCCCATTGGATAGAAAATGAATTTTTGAACATAAAATAAAACGCTAATTATAAAAAGACGCGGAAAAACAGTCTAGTGTGTATAGTAAGAAGAAAAAAATTAAATCTACAACAAAATGGTTCAACTCGATATATGTGTATATTGTAATCCGATTTTTTTGGTGGTTGTTCTTGAGAAACTAGATTTGGTGAATATTCTGAGGTGTTTATTTTTGCAGTATGTTGTTATGTTTGTCTTCGATAGATCCATATTTTCTAAGAACGTTAGAAAAAAAAATCCCTTTATATTTTCAAACATTTGTGAGTGATTTCTAGATTCAATTATACATTGCACGCCTACACATTGGCAGTTATGATATGGTTGGAGCTTTATCGGGGTCAACATTACATAAGAAACAGATATGGTACGAAATACTAATTACATATCTGAATCAAAAATGAAAGACATATATTGTTCATCTTACAATACTGATATATCGCAGACAAAACACACTTACATACATAAACTCTAAGATGAAACAGACTCAACCAAAACTGACACAATGGTTCCTGCTTTATTTCACAAACTCTTTAATATCTGGTAGTTTCCAAGATAGATTTGATGTCTTGGGCGACAGACAAAGCATCTTGCGCGACTCCAGCGATTCCCTTCCTCGAAAATCCAGCGCAGTAAAGATTCTTCTCTCCTTTCCAATGCTCAGGTATTGGATTTTTGGGAAAGCCATCATCCTTCATCAGGTACTCATAGTTCTAATGTTATAGTTTTACAAAACACAAATGCTATCATATTTTGTTCAGGCGGTTACATTATTAAGAAGTTTTAATTTGTTTTATGTAGAGGGTTTTTTGGAATACCTTTAACCAATTGCATACTGAGCTTTTGTAACCAGTCGCAAACACAATGTCATCAAAATCTTGTTTCAGTCCATTTTCAAACATCACGGTCTTGCCTTCGATGCTTTCTATCCCACCATTGATAACCTAATAGTTCAACAATAGTTAGTGAACATGTTTGATTGGAAAATATACATAAGACAGTGATGATGTTATATCAAAAAAATACACAACGTACTGATAAAATTTATTGAAGAAAATATATACAATATAGAACTATTTTTATTTTGATGATATGGAAAAGTAGATTTCACTAATTTTCCAGAAATAAAGGTTTTCATTTTTTTTATGATATGAAAAACACAGAAGATAAAATTTCATGTTTTGGAAGTCAAGTTTCTTTTTCTGACATATTTATACATAATTACAGTACATTTTATACTTTTTATTTTTTATTTTCCTTTATTATATTTCTTCTTCATTTTCACATTTGATATATGAATACTTTTTCATATGTATATATATTAAGTGTTTTAGTTATTGAATTATTCAACATAAGTATTTCTTGTGCAACCGAATTAACAAAGATGAATATAGATTTGATGGACAATGGAAGGTACCTGAATCTTGCCTTCACGAATTTTTTGGATAGTTCCCACATCAATAACTGGAGTTCTCCCGGTGAATAATTTGGTGGCGAAAGGACCTTGGTTTGGTCGGACGAGCCCATACTTGGAGGGATCTCCGTATATAAGAAATCTTGCCTTAGACATCATCATCACTAATGTGTCAACCATTCTCACCGGAAGATACTTCAACAATGACATCCCAATGTACACCTCTTCTTTTGTCAATACATGTCTCTGTATAGATTTAGAGAAAGAAGTTAATAAAATTAAAAATGTTAACAAACAAACACTTAAGAATATTAAGTATATTCTAAGCGTTTAATAATTTTTGAGAAATTACAATTTATTTTCTTTGTTAAAGTTGAAGAACCAAATATATTGATATAGATTGGACTAAGCTAGCCAAAGGTCATAGAAATCAGCACTATTAGTTATCCAAACTAGTTCTAAACCACGAATATACAAAGTATTAATTATCACTGAGAGGCATATAAATAGTTATTTCACACTGGAAAAAAAAATCTAAACAACATTTGGACATGAAAGAGAAGTGTGCAGCTTTAACGTTCATACACTCAAAAATAATAACTAAAAGACAAAACAACATTAATGAATTAATACTTACCGGAGTTCTAATGAGAACAGCCGTATTAACATCATAGTTATTAAGATCAAAGCATATCTCCATGCCAGAATTACCACCGCCAACCACCAGAACATTTTTGCCTGTAAATTTACTTCCAGACTTGTACATACTCGAATGCATAATATCACCCGGGAAAGTATCAAGTCCATTCAACACTGGAATATATTCATCTCCGTTCTCTCCTGTCGCAACCACCAGAAACTCCGACCAGTACACCTCGGTTTCTCCGGTCACCGTGTTTTCGGCCTCTACCCTCCACTTTTTGTTGGACACATCAAACATTGAGAACTTCACGGTTCGGTTATATCTAGGGTTTATGTCAAAACGGGTGACATAAGCGTCCAAGTAGTCGATGAAAAAGTCTTTGGGCATGAAAGTTGGAACATTGGGACCATGCGACATGAAAGGTAGCTGACAAAATTTTTTGGCTAAGTGAAGTTTGAGACGGTCGTAGGCTCTTTTCTTCCAAAGTGATGCATAAATATCTTCTTTCTCTAGGATCACGTTTGGGATTGAATGTTGGTTCAGACAAACTGATGTTGCTAAACCTGCTGGTCCAGCTCCCACAATCACCACTACAGTCTCCATATCTATCTCGTGTTTTAGGTATGATAGAGTTTGTCTTTCTTGTTACTAGGATATGTTCATCAGTTTTGTTGTTGTACATAATATATATAAGGACATGGTGATATGTATGTGAAAAAGATGAAATATGGAATCTTTTTATATTTTGACACTTGTAAGACAATGCAAAACAGTTTTTAATAGTGCTGACTGTTTTTGAACTATATACCTAATTTCTATAAATAAAGGAGAGAATTCACTTCAAATACATCCTAACATAAACTTTATGAAATTAAGAATACAAGGAAACAAATATAACCATATATTCTTTAATCTATGTGGCTTATAATTTGAATGGTGAGTTGGCAGAGATGATGTATCATATATTTCAGTTTTTGACTATATTATTTTATGTTAACATTTTTGACTGTGATATTAACTACTATAATTGCTTAGATACTAATACTTACTTTTTATATATTTGATAAGATTATAACATCTGTTAAATAGTGAATCTGAAAACATTTATTATTTGGAGATGTTTTATTTAGTTTCGAAATAAACATTATGTAAGTGAATGACTTCTAAAGTTCTGAAAATATAAAATTTTCAAAAATGTGACCAAAATTTTCTTAAAATTTTATTGAAACTTATTATTTTATATTTAAAGTGAAATAATTAAAATATAGGCATTTGTTTAAAATATTAAACGTTTACTTGACTATATAACTTTGCAGTAAAAGACAATATTAATGTCATTTTTTAAAATGTGATTACACTGTTTTTAACTTTTTAAATAGAAATAGACTTATGTTCTTTGCATCTGGTCATTTTACAATAATTATTTTTATAAACCTTCAAAACTATTTCGTCTATCTATATATGCTATATTGAAAACAAGAACCATTGTAAGTTTCAAAAAAAAAATGTAGAAGCAATACTGAAATTATCAGTAATAAAGTGATACATGTTATTTAACCTTATCGCTGTTCTGTTAATATTTTTGGAAAGTTACAAAAATATTTATTTTAAATGAATTGAACTATCATTTATGAAGTCCTTACACATATTGTTTAACTCAGAAATGACACATATTCATTTACTATATACGTTATATGAAACGTGTCCATGCACTACTGGAATCTATCTACTTTGCATATATCCAAAAGATGGTTTCTTGGTATACCCACGCAAGTTAAGATTGGTAGTGATGAAAAACGTTTCCTAACCTTCGGAAACGTTAGTTTTTTTTCCTTTTGATAAGTATGTGAATTTCATTGATATGAAACCAATTTGTACAAACAAAGAGTTATGCTGTCAAGTCAAATAATGCCAAAAAGTTAAAAAACACCAAAAGACTTCGAAGTTCGGATAGTAAATCACCAACGATTCAAGAATGCTTTAGCCAAACACTGAAACTGCATCTCAGAAATAAATGGTCTCTTGATTTGATGATTTGATTTGATGTTAAACTAAAGAAATAAACAGGTGTGAGAGTTAGATCGCACAAATGAAATTCGAAGTATGGCTAGACATTTTTATTTTGATTGTGCCAAAAGTTACACCAAAATTGCCTCTTACTCAAATATATGTAATTGAATGAGAGGGCAGTGCATCGTCACTATTGGTACCCTAAACGGAAATATATGTGGGCTTTAGGAATATACAACGCAATTCAGAAACTTAACAACACTGAAAGTTCATTTAAGTGTCAACAACGAATTTTTTGAGAATACTTATTTTGTCCCAAAAGATGTTCATAACTTTCATAGTGAACGTATTAGTACTCGATTTATATATATTAAAATACAATTATAAGACCAAAATTATGTAAAAAGATAAAACTCAATTACAAATGAATTAGAACGAACAGTATTAATTTTTGCCATTTTATAATGATGTTTTATATCCAAAAGGTTGTTAAAAACCCAGGTTTAGAAGTTGCTTTCTAATTTTGTTGAGAAGTGTTTTTGTTTTCGGTCTGTCCATTAGTTTTGCAGATTGCTACTACCAATTAGTTTATTGAGCAATGACTTTGGTCTAAATCGACTTTTGTGGGATGTTATAATTTGTATATCAGAAATTAGAGAAATTGCTAAAAATAACATTAGTTAAGTATTACTTTGTAAAAATAAACACTATTAAAAATAGATTAACATTTGGGTTTAGACATTACTGATTATTATTTGGGATTTAGAGTTAAAGGGGTAAGGTTGAATTTCTAAATTTTTTATAGATATTTAGAAAAATTAATTAAGTCTAATTTAATTAAAAATTAAAATATTTTTGAAAACAGTCATTCATTAAAAGTAAATTTGAAAAGTAATATCAAACTTATAATATAAATAAAATTTCCCCCAGAAATTAGACTATAATATAGCTATGCTGAAAACAATTGTTGGTCAAAAAATTCGATTACATTCCGTTTTTTGTATACCTATTCTTGTAAGTCATTATTAATTTAAAAATAAAAATCAAAACTCAAAATATATTTGGTTTTATAACTAAATTTGTGTTTATTAATCAATACAATTATATATATTCTAACTATAGTTCATGCCTTATTTCTTCTGTGAATTAGTAATGATAAAATGATTATTTTATCATTACTAATTGATGATTTGACCTAAAATCCAATGAAAAAAATAGTTGTGACGGTTTTTGTGGATGGTTTGATTTTTGGATGACGGAAAGTTAAAGTCTCAAATTAAGAATTTACCTTCTAATGTTGTGACAACTGGTTTTTATTAAAGTTTCGATATTAATAAGCATTTTATTATTAAAAACGACAATTTATTAATAAACCAAAGAAGGTTCTATTTGTCGTTTGTAATTAACGACTAATTTGTTAAAAATATCTTTTGGTATGAAATCTTGAGATAAAACCAGATGATTACTTTTGGTCTGATATCTTATGCCAAAGACTGTTGCAGAAAGTTATATTTTGGATGAAGGCAAGTTAAAGACTTAACTTATGAGTTTGCTTTCTAAATTTGTTGAAAAGTGATTTTGATAACGTTATTGAACTTGTCGATATTAGTAAGAACTTTTAGTCATCATAACCGATAACTTTAACTTAACCAATGAAGGTTAGGTTTGTCGTTTGTCATTAACAACTAAATGGTTAAAAAGTACTTTTGGTATGGAAACTTTTGAATAAAACTAGACGATTACTAGTGGTGTGAAATCCTATAACAAAACCGTTAAGATCGTCAATTAATCTTCGCTCATGAAATAGGAAAAATCTAACCAATAGAACAATATCGGTTCATGTCATCACCAGTCTACAACTGGAATATTGATGGTATATCCTAATATACTATTTAAGTTTTCTCAAAAAATGACAATGACTGCAAATATCTATCCAACCCAAATAGGAAATGAGGATAAAACCGTAGTTGAACTCTTTATAGCTGGGTTTTCGGGAAAGTTTAAGATATGGTGGGATAGTTATCTGACCAATCAGAAACAAACAGAACTAATTGAATCGATTAAATTAAAATGGATGAATATAATGTAACAATCATAGATAATCTTGTAAATTTTCAACAAGATGATGTTTCTACATTAGTCATAGCCATAACCTTGCATCTTGTAGGAGATCCCTCAATCCTTAGAGACCAAAAGTGCTGAACTCTTTTCAACTAAATGCACAAAAAAAATTAAGTGATTTCCAATTGTAAAAAAGTATTTTTTTTGTTAGAATCTTACTCTGTCATGATTCTAATATACCTTTTGGAAAGAAAAAGTTTCTATCTGGACTTCTTACACTCTTAGGAGATAAAGTTAGAAACAAAATTAGAGATACCATGGAAACACAAATAATAGATTATGATTATTTCACTTATGGAGAGTTAAACATTATTATTAAAGAAGGTCTTAGAATAAGTCAGGATCTGAAATTCCAAAAATATCTTAAGTGGGAACACAAAAGAACAAAGTCAAATTACGTTCATTTTGTTGACAATTTGAAATACACCCAAATCATGATAATAAATCTTATTTAGAAGATTGAAATAAATACTACTAATCTAAACGTAGAAAGAATTCTCAAAACTGTAAGAACTTTAGAAGTGTGAGAATTAGGTCGCACAAATGAAATTCGAAGTATGGCTAGACATTTGTATTTTGGTTGTGCCAAAAGTTATACCAAAATTGCCTCTTACTCAAATATATGTAATTGAATGAGAGGGCAGTGCATCGTCACTATTGGTACCCTAAACCGAAATATATGTGGCCTTTAGGAATATACAACGCAATTCAGAAACTTAACAACACTGAAAGTTCATTTAAGTGTCAACAACGAATTTTTTGAGAATACTTATTTTGTCCCAAAAGATGTTCATTACTTTCATAGTGAACGTATTAGTACTCGATTTATATATATTAAAATACAATTATAAGACCAAAATTATGTAAAAATATAAAACTCAATTACAAATGAATTAGAACGAACAGTATTATTTTTTGCAATTTTATAATGATGATTTATATCCTAAAGGTTGTTAAAAACCTAGGTTTAGAAGTTGCTTTCTAATTTTGTTGAGAAGTATTTTTGTTTTCGGTCTGTCCATTAGTTTTGCAGATTGCTACTAACAATTAGTTTATTGAGCAATGACTTTGGTCTAAATCGACTTTTGTGGGATGTTATAATTTGGATATCAGAAATTGGAGAAATTGCTAAGAATAACATCAGTTAAGTATTACTTTGTAAAAATAAACACTATCAAAAATATATTAACATTTGGGTTTACACATTAGTGATTATTATTTGGGGTTTAGAGTTAAAGTGGTAAGGTTGAATTTCTAAATTTGTATAGATATTTAGAAAAATTAATTAAGTCTAATTTTATTAAAAATTAAAATATTTTTGAAAACAGTCATTAATTAAAAGTAAATTTGAAAAGTGATATCAACCTTATAATAGAAATAATATTTCCCCCAGAAATTAGACTATAATATAGCTTCCATCTTGTAGGAGATCCCTCAATCCTTAGAGACCAAAAGTTCTGAATTCTTTTCAAATCTTAAATGCACAAAAAAAAATTAATTGATTTCCAATTGTACAAAAATATTTTTTTTTGCTAGAATCTTACTCCTACATTCTTAGGAGAGAAAGTTAAAAAAAATTAGAGATTCCATGGACACAAAAATAATAGATTATGATTATTTCACTTATGGAAACTTGAACATTATTATTCAAGTAGGTCTTAGAATATGACAGGCTCATAAATTCCAAAAATATCTTAAGTGGGAACTCAAAAAAAACAAAAGTCGAATTACGTCACTTTGTAGACAATTTGAAATAGACCCAAATCATGTTAGTAAATTTTACTTAGAATATTGCAATAAATAATACTAACCTAAAATAAGCGTAGAACGCATTCTAAAACTATAAGAACTTTAGAGGTCGTGAAAATTCTAAAGAATTCATATTTTCAACAAAACTATAAATTTCCTTAAAAAAGAAACCCTAGTAAAAAAATTCTATAAAAACCTTACATGCAATAAGAAAGACTACAACTTCAAAATTGTGGCTTTTTAAAAACAAAATCCTAGAACTCAACCTCTAAGAAATTTTTTTGACTATAATGTCTAATCTTTTGTTGGATGATATTTCTTTTTCTTATGACTCTGATTAATCAATGGCTTCTGAAAAACTCACTCAAGTTGATGAAATAAATAGTTCATCATATAAGTCAGTGTCAAATGAAAATAATATTCATATCCTTACAAAAGATCAAGAATTACAACTTGAGATCTTAAATTCCATTTCAGAGACAAGCTTAAAACAATTTTTTTCCCTTTTTTCCTTAAACAAAAAGATGTAAAAAACACAGATAGTTCTCCAATATACCATGGTCCAACATCCTCTAAATCATCTAATTATCTCACCACATTCTGTAAAAAAGAAAGAAAGACACCTCGAAAACAATGATACAAGATCTTAGGATTGAAATCAAAGAAGTAAAAATGATCTAAAAACATAATACTTCCTCTGCTTCAATATAATATGTATTTTAGATTTTTACACATATTAATAAACTATATACTAAATGCATAATGGTTTGAGATTATTTTTTCCGCACAAAATTTTACCAATAAAACTTCAATAAGTCCAATTAAGTATTTTAAAATTTTCAATTAATCATTATTATTTGATAAAATATGCATTTAAAATACAAAAAAAAATGTATCTATTTGAAATATTTTTTTCTCTAAAACATACAACTTTATGAAACAGAGGGAGTATAACACAATAAAAAAGGCTTGATTTATAAAACTAAAAAACTTTATTTTTTACCCAATTTTAAATTTTGACATAATGGACTGAATATTAACTAACAATAACAGCCTATCTAAATTGAAACACACACTATTATTGACCCAATACCAACTTTAACATAGTTTTGTCATGACAGAAATATTGGTTTTGTAATATAATTTAATGTTGTTTAAATTATATATTAAAAACAATATAGCTCACTCCTTTTTTTAGTTTTATAATAATAAATTTTTGGTTATGTACATAAAAAAAATTATAGTCCCTTCCTTCTGTTTGGTTTTATAATTAAAAATGTATTTGGTTCTATAACTAAATTTATGTTTATTAATCAATAAAATTATATATAAATTCCAATTATAGCTCATGCCTTATTTCTTCTGTGAATTAGTAATGATAAAATGATTATTTTATCATTACTAATTGATGATTTTACCTACAATCCAATGAAAAAATAGTTGTAATGTTTTTTGTGGATGGTTTGATTTTGGATGACGGAAAGTTAAAGTCTCAACTTAAGAATTTACCTTCTAATGTTGTGAACAACTGTTTTTAATTTCTTTATTAAATTTTCGATATTAATAAGCATTTTATTATTAAAAATGAAAATTTGTTAATAAAGCAATGATGGTTCCATTTGTCGCTTTTCATTAACGACTAATTTGTTAAAAATACCTTTGGTATGAAATCTTGAGATAAAACCAGATGATTACTTTAGGTCCGAAATCTTATGAGGAAAAAATGTATTGACTGTTTCAAAAAGTTATATTTTGGATAACGACAAGTTAAATTCTATGATTAAGAATTTAAATTCTAACATTGTTGACAATTTTTTGGCTTCATTTCTTTATTGAAATTTTTAATAATATTAAGCAACATTAATTATTAAACCGAAAAATTTGACGGTAAAATGAAAGTTCGATTTGTCATTTGTCCGTAACGGCTAAATTCTTAAAAGTACCTTTGGTATGAAATTTTGTAGCACAACTAGAATATTAGTTTTTTTCTCAAATCTTATTAAAAAAATTATGTTGACTGTTACAGAAAGTTATATTTTGGATGAGGGTAAGTTAAAGTCTCAGATTAAGAATTACCTTCTAATTTCAAAATCGACAATTTTTAATGGAGCAAATGAAGGTTCATTTTGTAATTTTTCCTCAACCTTTAATCGTTAAAATCAAATATGTTTGGTATAAAGTATTTTTACATAACTAGACGATTACTTTTGGTCTGATATCTTATGGCAAAATATTTTGTTGACTGTTGCAGAAAGTTATATTTTGGATGAAGGCAAGTTAAAGACTCAACTTATGAGTTTGCTTTCTAAATTTGTTGAAAAGTGATTTTGATAACGTTATTGAACTTGTCGATATTAGTAAGAACTTTTAGTCATTATAACCGATAACTTTAACTTAACCAATGAAGGTTAGATTTGTCGTTTGTCATTAATGACTAAATGGTTAAAAAGTAGTTTTGGTATGGAAATTTTTGAATAAAACTAGAAGATTACTATTGGTGTGAAATACTATAACAAAACCATTAAGATCGTCAATTAATCTTCGCTCCTGAACTAGGAAAAATCTAACCAATAGAACAATATCGGTTCAAGTCATCACCATTCTACAAATGGAATATTGATGGTATATCCTAATATAATATTTAAGTTTCCTCAAAAAATGACAATGACTGCAAATATCTATCCAACCCAAATAGTAAATGAGGATAAAACCGTAGGTGAAATCTTGATAGCTGGTTTTTCAGGACAGTTTAAGAGATGGTGGGATAGTACCTGACCAATCAGAAACAAACTGAAATACTTGAATAGATTAAATTAAATGGATGGACATAATTTGAAAATCTAAGATAATCTTGTAAATTTTCAAGAAGATGATGTTTCTACATTAGTCATAGCCATAACCTTGCATCTTGTAGGAGATCCCTCAATCCTTAGATATTAAAAGTGTTGAACTCTTTACAAATCTTAAATGCACAAAAAAAATTAAGTGATTTCTAATTGTAAAAAAAAAATTTTTTTGCTAGAATCTTACTCCGTAATGATTCTAACATACCTTTTGGAGAGAAAAAGTTTCTATCTAGAATTCCTACACTCTTAGGAGAGAAAGTTAGAAACAAAATTAGAGATTTCATGAAAACACAAATAATAGATTATGATTATTTCACTTATGGAGAGTTAAACATTTTTATTCAAGAAGGTCTTAGAATATGTCTGGATCTGAAATTCCAAAAACATCTTAAGTGAGAACTCAAAAGAACAAAAGTCGAATTAGGTTCATTTTGTAGACAATTTGAAATAGACCCAAATCAAGATAGTAACTCTTACTTAGAAGATTGAAATAACTACTACTAATCTAAAAATAAGTGTAGAAAGAATTCTAAAACTATAAGAACTTTATAGGTCGTGAGAATTCATGGAAATCCCCCAAAATAAATTTCCAATAAAAGAAACCCTAGTAAAAAAAATTCTATAAAAACCTTACATGCAATAAGAAAGACTATAACTTCAAAATTGTTTCTTTTTTAAAAAAAAATCCCAGAACTCAACCTCTAAGAAAAAAATTGAGTATAATGTCTAATCTTTTGTTGGATGATATTTCTTCTTCTTATGACTCTGATCTATCAATAGCTTCTGAAAAGCCATTCAAGTTGTTGAAATAAATAGTTCATCATATAATTCAGAGTCAAATGAAAAGAATATTCATATCCTTACAAAATCAAGAATTACAACTTGAGATCCTAAATTCCTTTTCAGATATAAGCTTAGAACAATTATTTTTCCCTTTTTTCCTTAAACGAAAAAGATGTAAAAAACACAGATGGTTCACCAAAATACCATGGTCCAACATCCTCTAAATCATCTAATTATCTCACCACCATTCTTTAAAAAGGAAAGAAAGACACCTCGAAAACAATGATACAAGATCTTAGGATTCAAATCAAAGAAGTAAAAACGATCTAAGAACATAATAATTCCTCTGTTTCAATATAATATGTATTTTAGATTTTTCACACATATTAATAAAACACATACTAAATGCATAATGTTTTGAGATTATTTTTTTGCATAAATTTTGACCAATAAAACTCCAATAAGTGAAATTAAGTATTCTGAAATTTGCAATTAATCATTATTATTAGATAAAATCAATACTATTAAAATAGAAGCACAAATTTGGACATAACTTGCTTCTAGTTAAAAAAATTAAAAAAACTATATAATATAATTAATTCCACGTACAACATTATCTTTAAGCCTAATGAATTTATATCTATAAAAAAATACCCTAAATTCTCTCCTTATTTATTGTAAAATTTTAAATGGGTGATTATTAATGATTTTTTTTAATAAGGTGATATTATTTTAGAGGAACAAACATTAATGTTTCCAGATCTTAACTTATTTAACCAAACAATTTCTTAAATAGTTTGTTAACATATATTAATTTCCCCTAATGATTTAAATTTATATATTCAAAATAGAAACAAATAATATGTTGAAATGTTTCGTATACGATCTGACATCTTTAAATTTATTCTCAAGCATATAAATAACAAAAATAAACTAATATTCTCATATAAATAAATTTTGTTCTTCTCTAATGTCAGTTTTCATCTTTCAAATAGTAAAAAATAATCAAATTACAAAAAATACAAAAATCTATTTTTTTTCAATTTTATGTACAATTTAAAAGTATATAAAAATTTATTTTTAAAAATATTATCAATTTTCTTTGGAGTTTTAATGGGTCAACCAAGATTAGTTCACAAGTTAATGATAATTGTTTGGATTTTTACCGGATTTTATCAAAATTTTAATAAATAAAATTTTCATTAAATTTGAACTGGATATAGACGGATCACCTAATTTACAGTTTAGAAGCAGGTCCGAGTCTGATATGCGAACACTGAATATCTATTTTTAACATAGATATGTATATCAAAATTAAAAAAAAATATCAACTAACATTTTTATCAAAAAAATAAATCTTCGCTTTGAAAGGGCGGGTTAAGATCTAGTATGCATTTTAAAACAAAAAATGTATCTATTTGAAACAAATTTTTTTCTCTAAAACATACAACTTTATGAACAGAGGGAGTATAACACAATAAAAAAGGCTTGCTTTATTAAACTGAACAACTTTATTTTTTACCCAATTTTAAATTTTGACATAATGGACTGAATATTAACTAATAATAACAGCCTATCTAAATTGAAACACACACTATTATTGACCCAATACTAACTGTAACATAGTTTTGTCATGACCGAAATATTGGTTTTGTAATATAATTTAATGTACTTTTTAAATTATATATTAAAAACAATATAGCTCACTCCTTCTTTTTTTTATAATAATAGATTTTGGTTATATACATAAAAAATTATAGTCCCTTCCTTCTATTTGGTTTTATAATTGATAATATATTTGGTTTTATAGCTAAATTTGTGTTTATTAATCAATAAAATTATATATATATTCCAATTATAGCTCATGCCTTATTTCTTCTGTGAATTAGTAATGATAAAATGATTATTTTATCATTACTAATTGATGATTTGACCTACAATCCAATGAAAAAAAATACTTGTAGCGTTTTTTGTGGATGGTTTGATTTCGGATGACGGAAAGTTAAAGTCTCAAATTAAGAATTTACCTTCTAATGTTGTGGACAACTGTTTTTCATTTATTTATTAAATTTTTGATATTAATAAGCATTTTATTGTTAAAACCAACAACTTGTTAATAAAAAGATGATGGTTCTATTTGTCGGTTTTCATTAAAAATTAGTTTTTGAAAAATACCTTTGGTATGAAATCTTGATATAAAACCAGATGATTACTTTTGGTCCGAAATCTTATGAGAAAAAAAATGTGTTGACTGTTTGAGAAAGTTATATTTTGGATGACAACACGTTAAATTCTATGATTAAGAATTTACCTTCTAACGTTGTTGACATATTTTTTGGTTTTCATTTCGTTATTGAGATTTTATATAATATTAAGCAGCTTTAATCATTAAAACCAACAACTTTGACGGAAAAATGAAAGTTCGATTTGTCATTTGTCTGTAACGGCTAAATTCTTAAAAATACTTTTGGTACGAAATTTTTTAGCACAACTAGAATATTACATTTGGTCTCAAATATTATTTAAAAAATGTGTTGACTGTAACAGAAAATTATATTTTGGATGAGGGTAAGCTAAAGTCTCATATTAAGAATTACCTTCTTATTTCAAAATCGACAATTTTTAATGGAGCAAATGAAGGTTCATTTTGTAATTTTTCCTCATTTTTTAAATCGTTAAAACCAAATATGCTTGGTATGAAGTATTTTGACAAAACTAGACGGTTACTTTTGGTCTGATATCTTATGGCAAACTGTTTTATTGACTGTTGCATAAAGTTATATTTTGGATGAAGGCAAGTTAAAGACTCCAAGTTATAAGTTTGCTTTTTAAATTTGTTGACAAGTGATTTTGTTAAGGTTATTGAACTTGTCAACATTAGTAAGAACTTTTAGTCGTTATAACCGATAACATTAACTTAACCAATGAAGGTTAGATTTGTCTTTTGTCATTAACGACTAAATGGTTAAAAAGTACTTTTGGTATGGAAAATTTTGAATAAAAATAGAAGATTACTATTGGTGTAAAATCCTATAAGAAAACCATTAAGATCGTCAATTAATCTCCGCTCCTGACCTAGGAAAAATCTAACCAATAGAACAATATCGGTTCAAGTCATCACCAGTCTACAACTGGAATATTGATGGTATATCCGGATATAATATTTAAGTTTCCTCAAAAAAATGACAATGGCTGCAAATATCTATCCAACCCAAATAGGAAATGAGGATAAAACCGTAGTTGAACTCTTTATAGCTGGGTTTTCGGGAAAGTTTAAGAGATGGTGGGACAGTTATCTAACCAATCAGAAACAAATGGAAATACTTGAAGAAATTAAATTAAATTGGATTAACATAATGTGACAATCTTAGATAATCTTGTAAATTCTCAACAAGATGATGTTTCTACATTAGTCATAGCCATAACCTTGCATCTTGGAGGAGATCTCTCATACCTTAGAGAGACCAAAAGTGTTGAACTCTTTAAAAACCTTAAATTCACAAAAAAAAAATATTGTAGGAGATCTCTCATAGCCATAACCTTGCATCTTGTAGGAGATCTCTCATACCTTAGAGACCAAAATTGTTGAACTCTTTTCAAACCTTGCATTAATCATAGCCATAACCTTGCATCTTGTAGGAGATCTCTCATACCTTAGAGACCAAAAGTGTTGAACTCTTTTCAAAAATTAAATGCAAAAAAAAAATACTAAGTAATTTCTAATTGTACAAAAATATTATTTTGCTAGAATCTACTCCTTCATGATTCTAACATACCTTTTGGAAAGAACAAAAGTCGAATTAGGTTCATTTTGTAGACAATTTGAAATAGACCCAAATCATGATAGAAAATCTTACTTAAAAGATTGCAATAAATATTACTAATCAAAAAATTAAGTGTAGAAAGCATTCTAAAATTATAAGAACTTTAGAGGTCGTGAGAATTCATGAAAAATCCAAAAAAAAAAAATTCCAGAACTCAACCTCGAAGAAGAAATTTTGAGTAAGATGTCTAATCTTTTGTTGGATAATTTTTCTTCTTCTTATGACTCGGATTTATCAATGGCTTCTGAAAGTCATTCAAGTTGATGAACTAAATAGTTCATCATATAATTAAGAGTCAAATGAAAAGAATATTCATATCCTTACAAAAGATCAAGAATTACAACTTGATACCCTAAATTCCATTTCAGATACAAGCTTAAAACAATTTTTTTGCCCTTATTTCCTTGAACGAAAAAAATGTAAAAAAAAACACAGATAGTTCTCCAAGATACCATGGTCCAACATCCTCTAAATCATCTAATCATCTCACCACCATTCTTTAAAAAAAGAAAGAAATACACCTCGAAAAGAATGATAGAAGATCTTAGGATTGAAATCAAAGAAGTAAAAACGATCTAAAAACATACTACTCCCTCTTTTTCAATATAATACGTATTTTTGATTTTAACACATATTAATAAAAAATATAATAAATGCATAATGTTTTGAGAATATTTTTTTCAGCATAAATTTTGACCAATAAAACTCCAATAAGTGCAATTAAGTATTTTGAAATTTACAATTAATCATTATTATTTGATAAAATATGCATTGAAAATACAAAAAAATATGTATCTCTTTGAAACAATTTTTTTCTTTAGAACATACAACTTCATGAAATAGAGGGAGTATATCAAAATAAAAAAGGCTTGCTTTATTACACTGAACAACTTTAATTTTTAACTAATTTTAAATTTTGACATGATAGACTGAATATTAACTAATAATAACAGCCTATCTAAATTGAAACACACACTATTATTGACCCAATACCAACTGTAAAATAGTTTTGTCATGACAGAAATATTGTTTTTGTAATATAATTTAATGTATGTTTAAATTATATATTAAAAACAAATATAGCTCACTCCTTCTTTTTTGGTTTTGTAATAATAGATTGTTGGTTATATACATAAAAAACAATTATAGTCCCTTCCTTCAATTTGGAATTATAATTAAAAATATATTTGGTTTTATAATTCAAAAATATATTTGTTTTTATACTTCAAAATATATTTGGTTTTATAACTAAATTTGTGTTTATTAATCAATAAAATTATATATAAATTCCAATTATAGTTTATGCCTTATTTCTTCTGTGAATTAGTAATGATAAAATGATTATTTTATCATCACTAATTGATGATTTGACCTAAAATCAAATGAAAAGAATAGTTGTAAAGGTTTTTGTGGATGGTTTGATTTTGGATGACGTAAAGTTAAGGTCTCAAATTAAGACTTTACCGTCTAATGTTGTGGACAACTGTTTTTCATTTCTTTATTAAATTTTTGATATTAATAAGCATTTTATTTTAAAAACGACAATTTTTTAATAAACCAATGAAGGTTCTATTTGTCGTTTGTCATTAACAACTAATTTTTTTAAAATAACTTTGGTATGAAATCTTGAGATAAAACCAGATGATTACTTTTGGTCTGAAATCTTATGAGAAATGAATGTGTTGACTGTTTCAGAAAGTTATATTTTGGATGAAAAAAAAGTTAAATTCTATGATTAAGAATATACCTTCTAACGTTTTTGACAGTGTTTTTTTTTTGGTTTTCATTTCTTTATTGATTTTTTATATTATTTAGCAATTTTAATCATTAAAACCGAAAACTTTGACAGAAAAATGAAAGTTTAATTTGTCATTCTCAAATTAAGAATTACCTTCTAATTTCAAAATTTAGAATTTTTACTGGAGAAAATGAAGTTCATTTTGTAATTTGTCCTCAATTTTTAAATCGTTTAAACCAAATATGTTTGGTATGAATTATTTTGACAAAACTAGACGATTACTTTTGGTCTGATATCTTATGGAAAAATATTTTTTTTGACTGTTGTAGAAAGTTATATTTTGGATGAAGGCAAGTTAAAGACTCAAGTTATGAGTTTGCTTTCTAAATTTTTTGACAAGTGATTTTGTTAACGTTATTGAATTTGTCGATATTAGTAAGAAATTTTAGTCACTTAACCAATAACTTTAACTTACCCAATGAAGCTTAGATTTCTCGTTTGTCATTAACTACTAAATTTTTAAAAAGTACTTTTGTTATGGAAAATTTTGAATAAAACGTGAAGATTACTATTGGTGTGAAATCCTATAACAAAACCATCAAGATCGTCAATTAATATTCGCTCCTTAACTAGGAAAAATCTAACCAATAGAACAAAATATCGGTTTAAGTCATCACCAGTCTACAACTGGAACATGATGGTATATCCGAATAGAATATTTAAGTTTCTTCAAAAAATGACAATGGCTACAAATATCTATACAACTCAAATAGGAAATGAGGATAAAACTCTAGTTGAACTCTTATAACTGTGTTTTTCGGGACAGTTTAAGAGATGGTGGGATAGTACCAATCAGCAACAAAGGGAAATACTTGAATTGAGTAAGTTAAAATGGATGAGCATAATCTGACAATCTTAGATAATCTTGTAAATTCTGAACAAGATGCTGTTTCTACATTAGTCATAGCCATAACCTTGTAGGAGATCCCTCAATCCTTAGAGACCAAAAGTGTTAGAACTTTTTTCAAATCTTAAATGCAAAAAAAAAAGTTAAATTAAGTGATTTCAATTTTAAAAAAATATTTTTTTGCTAGAATCTTACTCCGTCATGATTCTAACATACCTTTTGGAAAGAAAAAGTTCTATCCAGATTTCCTACACTCTTAGGAGAGAAAAAAACAAAATTAGAGATTCAATGGAAACACAAATAATAGATTATGATTATTTCACTTATGGAGAGTTGAACTTTATTATTCAAGAAGGTCTTAGAATATGTCAGAATCTGAAATTCCAAAAACATCTTAAGTGGGAGCTCAAAAGAACAAAAGTTAAATTAGGTTCATTTTGTAGACAATTTGAAATAGACCCAAATCAGGATAGTAAATCTTATTTAGAATATTGCACTAAAAACTACTAATCTAAAAATAAGCGTAGAAACCATTCTAAAACTATATGAACTTTAGTTCGTGAGAACTCATGGAAAAATCCCCAAAATAAATTTCCTATAAAAGAAATCCTAGTAAGAAAAAAAACTTTCTCTAAAAACCTTACATGCAATAAGAAAGGCTACAAGTTCAACATTGTGTCTTTTTAAAAACAAAATCCCAGAACTCAATCTCTAAGAAGAAAATTTGAGTATAATGTGTGATCTTTTGTTGGATAATTTTTCTTCTTCTCTTGACTCTGATTGATCAATGGCTTCTGAAAAAGCCATTCAAGTTGATGAACTAAATAGTTCATCATATAATTCAGAGTCAAATGAAAAGAATATTCATATCCTTACAAAAGATCAAGAATTCCAACTTGAAATCCTAAATTCCATTTCAGATACAAGCTTAAATATTGTGTCATTGTTTTTGCACGAAAAGAAAATATTAATAATTAAGTAATTTTTTCTTTTTGTAACCATGAATATTATAGTGATTTTGGGGTAAAATATTATTCTTATTATAGTTGTTTTTTTTGCTAAAATATTATTATAGTGGTTTTATTCACGTAAAGGTGAACAACTGGTACCAAAGGTCATTACCTCAACTGAAAAGGATCCCGGCCATTGTGTCAGATATCCCTAGTTCGAGTGACAGCTAGGACAAAACCAATATTACATGCTGTGGTTTCGGATCTGGGAGGATTAGGGCTTCGGCCCGAACCTCCTAGTAATTCAAAAAAAAGGTGAACAACTAGTATTACTAAATGTTTCAATTGGTAAGAAAATGTTTCTAATACTAAAATTTGAAAGTTTGAAACTTGAGAGAATATAATGAGAGGGGACCACAATTTAATTGTTGTTTTCATTTCTTAGTAATTTTTTTTATATTTCAAACTATATATTGTATTAGGTGTTTTTCTGCACCAAGTGCAGCAATAAATATTTAAATTTAAAATAAATTATGTTACTATTTTAACTTTGGTTATTTTTATATCACTATTGTAATATAAGTTATAATTTATTTAAACATAATATTAAGATAAATTGAACAACTTTATTTTTTAAAATTATATTATAATATTTTAAATTATAATCTTAGATATATTGTCATTTATATTTTGGGTTAAGATATATAAAATCAACTCGAACAAAATTAAAAATGATATTAAATTGTATGGTCATAAAAAATAAAAATAAATATAATTTTTAAAATTTGTATATATCAATAGAAAATAATTACTATTTATTAAAAAATATAAATTTTACAAAAATTGTATAAAAGTTTGAAAAGCTTGTTTAGAAATAAGTATGGTATGATTAAAAAAATGACCAAAATAACAATTTGAAATTTCTAAAAAATATAAATTTCTATTATTATATTTTTTAATTTAATTTTAAATATATTTATTTAAATGATAATATATGAGTTATTACCATAGTTAAAAAAACGTTTAACAAAATATTTAATCACTATTAAATTTAATTGTTAATGTCATATTTTTCCTTAAGACATGTCATTTTTTAGGGGAAAATTTCACTTTTACCTTCCATTTGGTACCATTATTAATATTTACCTTCTCTAAATGGATATTTTTAAAAATACATATATATGAGACTTCATTAAAGAGACAAAAGATATTTATGCCCTTGAATTATTAATATAAATAATTATTTAACTAAATCAATAAAAATTATATTTTAAGTTTTTGAATTATATCTTTTCAAATTCTAAAATTTGTATATTTCTTTTTGATTTGTTTTTCAATTTTTGTTTCAAATTTGTTTTTTTCGATTTTTTCACATTATTCAAAAATGCATTTTGAAACTATTTTAAAAAAGAATATTTTAATTTAAAGTATTTTTTTATAATTTTTTTAAAATTCTAAACACTACCGTCCAAACTTTACCCCTCAAATCTAAACACTACGTCTAGATTAATTAACCATAGTGTTTTAAGTGTGTATTTACATCTTTAAAACCTAAAGTAAATGTGATTAAGATAAAGATGGAAAAATGTACTAAAAATATTAGTTTTGGCAATTTCTAATTTTCTAGTATGTCATGTCACATTTTATTATTGAAAGTGATTTAATGATGACACATGGCAAATCACTTCTCAAATAAAGTATAAATGATAACATCGTAATATCTATTAGTGTAACAATGACAATTATATATGTCTATTAAAATGAAAAAGTTGTGAATAAACTACGGAGTTAGTTTTTTAAATTGCTTTTCTTTTAATATAATAGGGGTAGTTGATAAAAGTGTGTTCATGTTTAATATCTTCGTCCATGTATATATTCATGAGAAATTTCCAAAATTATCACTTTCTTAGTACACTTTTTTTATCTTTCGTTTAATCAAATTTACTTTTGGTTCTAAAGAGGTAAATAGACACTTATAACTCTAGAGTTAATTAATATAAACTTAGTGTTTAGATTTGAGAGGTATGATTTTGGAGGGTAGAGTTTTGAATTTTAATAGAAATATAAACAAATACTAAAAATCAAAATAAAAAATGTAAAAATAATTTCAAAAAGCATTTTGAATTTTAAAAAGAAAATATGAAAAGTCGAAGAAAATATTCGAACAAAAAATTTTTGGAAAAAAAGAATTTTAAAAAAAATTCAAAAAAAAATTATACAAATTTGAAAATTTATAATTCAAAACTTAAAAAATATATGTTTTTAGGTTAATTAAATAATTATTTATATTTATAAATCAAGGGCATACATGTCTTTTGCCTCTTTAATGAAATCTCGTATATAAATATTTTTGAATATATCCATTTAGAAAAGGTAAACATGAATAATGGTACCAAATAGAAGGTAAAAGTGAAATTTCCCCTACATTCATTTAGTATATATATATAGTTTGTTAAGTTATGGTTGGAGTAAGACATATAAAAATTTATATATAGTGATTAATTAAACCAGTTTGGTATAACTGTTTAATAAATAAACAGAATTGGTTTTTAATTCAATGAAATACACAAACGTTAATAAAAATTAATTAAATCTTATATATATATATGATATGAATAAGTATGAAAAAATTTCATATATAAATAGGGGTGTAAATTAAATTTAACCACCATTAAGAAAATAAGATTTGGGTTAAAATTTAAAAATGAGTGACATAAATTACAATCTTACATGATAGAAATATTTATAGTCATGAATTTTTAAGAGATTGTCTAAATTTAAAAATTACACACGAAATAATTCATGATTTATGTTTTAATTGATAAGATATTTTATTTTTGAATTTGAAATAGAACTGAATATTTTTAACAAAATATTTTTAAGTTTATTGAATTAACTTAAACTGTTACTATCATTAAAATATAATTAAAAATATTTTATCTAATTTTTAATTTTCGTTTATAAATAAAAATTAATTAATTTAAATTTTAATTATCATAAAAATTAAATTAATTAATTTTTGGAATTAATTTAAAAGATTCTAAATATATTTTTGGAATAAAATGATAAAATATTAAAATTAAGTTATGTAAAATTTATAAACTTCTTAAAGAATGGCCCAAATTTAAAAATTATATATAAAGGAAGTCATTACTTCTCTTTTAATAGATAAGATTATTTCCAAATACTCTCTACAGAAAAAAAAAAAAACTTTATATAGTCTTATAATATACAACCTAAATTTTGGAGGGATTAATGATGGCAAGCACTGGTATGATGAATCATGGGCAGTATAAAACAAAATGAAACATTGCAGCAAGGAATAAGAAAAGAGAGATTAAAGACGGACGTGGAGACAGAGTTGGAACCGAAATTCGCACTGACAATTTTAGTGATCAGAGGAATAAGAAATCCTAACTTTCCTTGATGTCTCGGATTCCCTGCGTAAACACACGAATACGAAAAAGAGATAATAACAAGATACCAAAAGAGATTTCACAAATGCTTTTCATTGGTTAAGACGAAGTAAAGTTACAAAGATTCACCGCAAACAGGGTGGACGGAAATTCGTCAATAGTGGAAAAAAAATTGAACTTGCTAGTTTAGCCGCCTACATCATGAGTTCTCCTAAAGCTAACAATAATTTCTCTAAAAACCTAATTCTTTTATCCTTTTGCTCTTTGTCTTGGCTCCTCTTACATATGTCTCCAAGGTCGGTTGTCATTCCATTTCTACCCCCGACTCGAGTTTATCTTCTATGGAAATCTTCCTTATCTTCTCGATTTTCCATAATTATCTAGAAACTTGATAATTATCTTCTTTTCCATTTATCCTCTGTGGAAATCCGGTAGAACATCATTGCAATTGGGCTCATTCTCGTCTAAAATAGTAAGTGGACCTCTATCATGTTTTATACATGTTCGAACCGCTTTGCAATTTAAACGATTTTTACAATTTCTTTTGGAGAAATCGTCCTTTGTATGATTACACGATGCTGACTCCCCAAAATAATAAACCTATCGTATAGCCGAGATAACATTGGTGTTTAAGTTACACATTACCATTTTATATGATTGACTTGAAGTTTTACGAGAAAACAAGTATTTGCGATTCTTATCGTAAAACTTCAGCGACAACTTCAATCGAGACAAAATAAGAAATGACTTAGAAAAAAAAGCGAAGGAGAGAGTAACGAGGAGAATGTGGTCTAGTCGCCCATGAGTGACTAGACATGTTCCGTGTCTAGTCGCCCATGGACGTCTAAACTTTCTCGTGGTTCTTCCTTGTTCCAAAGCTCGTATTTTACGATTTCTTGTGAAGTTATTCGGAACGGATTTCCTTGAAAGATAATCTTATCAGTTCTGGACGTTGATTTCATGATTACCATTTTCGACCCAACAATTATCCCCCCAGCTTGCAATTTTTGAGTCTAAATCTTGCGAGCAAGTGATGTGAATATATTTGGAATCTACGGCAGGGAATGTTTTACGAAATAATCGCAAAAAAAAATTGTTGATTAGTTTATTTGCGGAAAATTTCCTTTAAGTATAGGACTTTCATCCCTCATTCATTCCACACTTCTCTAACTTTTCATATTTTCTTTCTTGAGAGCTCTTTTCGAATCAAGATGACTTACTCTCATGATGAGCAAAGAAGCAATGAAGCTGAGATGGGCGCTGCCCTCCAGGCGATTTCATCAAAATCTCCTGCGGCCAGTGGCATTCTGAGTCACCTGGCTGAGTACCTTGATGTTTGGGAGGAGCTGAATCTCCGTGATGCTGAGGCAGGGAGTTCCATCCATGTTGATCCAGTGAACTCCTCCGTCCCAACCGTTGCCTTGGACCCCGCTGCCGAGTTTCCATCTTCCTCTTCGATCGTTCTTAACGGTGGAGTGACTGCACAGAGGCTTCAGCACAGCTGAAGGGTTCTTCTACGAATCCGATTTCTGTTACCGATACTGAACAAGCTTCTGAATCGACGCCTCCTCCTCCGGCAAAGAGAGAAATTATCTTGGGGTTACGTGCCCTTAGTGCCACTCCCATCGTTGCATTGAAGGGTCGTAAGAGGACATGTGCAAATCCTGAGGCAGATAAGA
This sequence comes from Moricandia moricandioides, assembly GCA_905132885.1. Lineage (NCBI taxonomy): Eukaryota > Viridiplantae > Streptophyta > Magnoliopsida > Brassicales > Brassicaceae > Moricandia > Moricandia moricandioides. Next base: position 130,779 of record CAJHQQ010000519.1, read on the forward strand.
AGAGGAGGTGCGTCAGAGGAAGTGAGATCGGGCCTTCACCTTTAGGATATTCTAGTTCGGGTTTGATACCGCAGTACCGTGCCAACGTTTGATCCAAGACTCTTTTTTGGTGTGTTAGATCTTTTATTACTCTTCTTTGTTGTGCAGTTCGTGTCTTTGATCGATGGGATGATTAATGATTGTGGATCGGAGGCCGAGCGTCTTTCGGAAGAGCTTTCTGAGTCAAAAGATAGATCATCTCGGCTTGAGGCAAATTCGAGAGCTATCGAGGAAGCTCACTCTCTCGAGGTATCGAGTTTGGAAAGTCGGATTAGTGAGTTATAGAGGGATCTTGGGAAGACAGTGAGTTCCTTTCTTAAGGAGAAGAAGGCTAGGAACGCCAAAGCTTCAGAGTTGCGTCGTCTGCAGATTCATATTGAAAACAGAGAAGGCTCGATGAGCTTCAGGGTTGCAGAGGCTAAGGTAGAGTTTCAGGTTCGCTTAGCGAGGATTGCTAGTTCCCTTGACTCCCTGATGGATGTTCGTGGAAGGGATCTTGCTTTGGCGGTTATCGAGAGGGAGGGGGGCGTCCAGCTACTTCAGGGTGGAGGAACTCTGTCTCTGGAGTACAAGTACGCCAGGCTGTCTGTTTGTAAAAAAGATCTGTCAGCCGTTGAGGGATATTTCAATTGATCCTTGCTTATCTGAAGTTCAACTGGATTCTTCCGCCCCCTTCGGATATCCCTGAGGGGCAGAATCCTGTGGACGTCGAGCCTCGTGACATGTTTGAAGGAGGAGGAGGTGATGCAGCCTCGATACCTGGTAACGCAATGGACGAGGATAAGGTCCCAGTGCTCGCGGATGAGTAATTTTACTGTCCCGTTTGGGACGTTTGATTTTTGTGTTTTCTGCTTACGTTTGATCTGGCCATGTGCGGCCATGTTTTATGTTTTCGGGACTAGCCGTATGCGGCTTTGAATCCCACGATGCTTTGTGGATTCTTTAATAAATGGTGTGTTTTGTTTTGAAAGCGTAAGAGCATATGTAGAGGGAAGAATACGAGTTGTCATCTCATATCTAACTCTTTGCGAATCGTGATATTCGTCGTTCATTTTTGGCGAGAGTATGAGAGAGAAAATTATTTTGCAAAATTGCATGAACATACATAGATAAGCGAAGAGACATTTTTTTAGCATCTCGTATCGGTTAAATATTATGCCTTGAGATGTTTGAGACCAATGTGCTGGGCTTAGTGCATGACCTATTGCGGTGACTATTTCAGCTTATGTGACCGTAGCGTTTTTGACCTGATTCTGTCTTGATATTAAAGCCTGCAATGAGTTCTCAGATTATACGACTTGCATTGATCGGGAACCGAGCATCTCTCCAAAGAAAATTTCGAAGTTGTCTGGAAGTGCTGAACAAAATTTTGGATTTCTTTTATAGTGCGCTATTATCCTTATGTCGGATGTCGGAGAGCTATCTTTATGGGAGGAGATGGCTTAGTCTGTTTAGGATGTTAGAGTTGTATGTTGTGATCAGAAATAAACATGATGGTAGATGTTACCGCTTTGAGTCTTCGTGAAGGATAGGTGTTTGAGAAGATGTTAGTGCGTATTACTGTTTGGTCTTCCGAGATGGAAGTTTCATCGAGGAAGGTATTTTGTCAAAAAATGGTTTCTTCAGGCATTTGCGACGTCTTGCGATGCTTAAGGTTGGTTTTTCTTTCGTTTGCTGCAGTTCTTGATTGAAACGTTTACGGGTTTTAAGATTTTATTGGTTGTTAAATAGTTTTGATAATATAGATTTATCAAAAATTGTTTTTTTTTTGGTTTCTTGGGAGTTGTTTTAAGCGTTTCGTAAATTTGCTTGTTTGTAGCCTTGAAGTGTTACTTTGTATAAGAGGTTAGAGAGAATTATTGTAAGCATGTCCGCGTTTTCTGTATTGCTTATTGTGTTTTTAATATATTGAGTCTGAGAGAGCGGATATTTTGGAAAATGGGAGTATATGAGTATACATATATGTACCCACTCCCCGCCGCCCCTTCTTTTTAGAGAGAAAGGACAGCTGAATTCATCTTGTGACGAATTGCCTATGTACCCCTTTCGGGGATCAAGCCGTATTCATGTTCAGCTTGTTGCGACGCGATTTTTTAGTGATAGTATCTCTTGAGGTGAATCACTTTCCAGGTTCTTGAAATTTTGATGTCTTGCATGTTGGCAATTTCGTATGCGCCTGGTCGAACTACTTTATGATTTTTATGGCCCTTCCGAGTTTGCTCTGAGTTTTCCTACGTTTCGTTCAGCGGTGTTCTGGAAAATTTTGCGTAGGACTAAGTCCCCTTCCTTGAATTTGCTGCTACGTACGTTTGAGTTGTAGTACTTTGCGGCCGCTTGTTGTTAATTTTGAATTCGCACAAGGGCCTCATCCCGGCGCTCGTTGATGACGTGGAGATCATCTAATAGCATCAGATTGTTCATGTTCTCTTTTTCTGGGAGTATTCTCCTGCAGATTCTGGGGAACTCGATTTCCGCCGGGATCATACATTCTGAGTTGTATGCAAGGGCGAATGGGGTTTCTTCTTTTTCTCGTCTTGGATTCATTCGATGGGACCACAAGACCCATTCGAGCCCTTCTCCCCATCGACCATTTTTCTCGTCTAAGCGTATCTTAAGTCCATCTAGGATGGTTTTGTTGATATTTTTGGCCTGGCCGTTGTGTTGCAGGTCTCTGGGAGTCGACTTGGTTAGTCGTATCTTCCAAGGCTAACCGAGCCTAGCGGGAAAAATAAATATAACCATCATATCAATCAGATATTCCAAGATCGAACATCTAACGCTGCATGCAGTTACACGGTCTCCAGGGTGCAACCCCATCATCGTGTCTTCTTGACGTTGTTCCATATCGCAGGACCAATTCACGGTAATGCGGGAACTTTAGGGAGAGTGAGTATACAATAAGACTTCACATGATTCATGATTATATACTTATATATTAGTACTTGAGAACAAGTACTAAGGCTCGGGATAAACCTCAAATAATAATTTATAATATTTCTTAAGTGTTTATAATAAGTAAACACTTCACAGTTTAATATAGTTTAAGAAACTTACTTATCTATCAAGCATAATCATTTATTTTACTCAAGCAACACTAATTCATAACTCATCTGTCATCTATCTAGACTCACCTTTGATTATTTGAGAGTGGCTAAGGAAGACTAGACTCGAGCTCAAGCTAAACGTTCTCCAATTGCTGATCACTCCCAAAACATAATGAGGACAAGGCATGATTCGGCTGGTCCTGCCACTGACCTCGACCATCTGAACCAATAGCAGACTGGTTGGAGAAAAGGTTAATCAATCTGGTTCAAGAAGAAACTCAACTCAGCTCAGATAGTTTGGTATAGAAAAGTTTAGTTCAGACCATGATCAGTTCGGTTAAGCTCAGCTAAGATTAGTTTGGTTCAACGATAAATCCTTTCAGCTAAGTTGTTTATATGCTAGGAGACCATGAACTGAACTAATATCAATCCACATAGAACCTAAGAAATTAATCAAGACAGGAAGCTTAAAAAATCAGGCCACTGGTTCCAAACAAAACTTCTCTGATCTAGTAGCTAAGGCTTACCGATTCCTCAAGCTTTAAGATGAACTTGGTTGATATAAACTTCAAGATTAACGCACGTCTAACCTGATCAGGTAAAGATATCCATGGTATGATCAAGATCAGAAGTAGAACAACTCTTTAGGGCCGCTTTACATGGACTGAGGCTTAATTAAAACTGATCTCATCAAACCCATAAACTCTTACCGATTCAAATCAACAATTTTCTGAACTTAGCTGGTACACCACTTACAGTTTAATCCACGCCTAAACTGATCATTAGCATATCAATCCAAGGACAGATTCATTCATAAAAAATCTCAAGTGTAGGTAAACCAACAAAACTGCTCACAGAAAACTGATCCACACATATCTTACCGATAAAATCAAAGGCTGAAGAACATGGTGATTCTCAGCTTCAGGATGCCAAAACTTCACCACTTAAAAACACCAAAACTCACTGGTTAAAATCAGAAAAGGGTGAGAAAGGGTCATCAAAGCTCACTTCTCTTCTCTGATTTTTTTTCATGAATTTTTCCTCACAGAATTTTCTCTCTTGCTTTCTCTCTTTCTCTCTGAATTTTTCTTTCTTGTTTCTGAGATGAATGAGCTCGACCAGAAAGAGTGCAAGGTAATAAATTACATGGAAAACAGCAGGAGAAGACTCAGAAAAAAAAGGACAAAAGTTTCAGTTCAGAATAAGACATGTGGTGAGATGAATAACACTTTCCCTCCCATGAAGTAAGGTCGTTTCCTTCCCATGAAGAACCTCCAGCAGCTTGTGCATCTCACATGACTTTTAATGTAGCAAGCAGGCAGGAATGTTCAAGTCACATGTCATGTTCAGGAAGGAAGCAAGCAGGCTAGAAGGTGCAAGGAATGTGACGGTTCAAGAATAATTTTATGAGTTTTGTCGATATTTTCGGACAGTTTTGAACTAAATGTTTCTCATCCTTCGAATCTCATCCTTCGAATCTCGTCCTTTTTCGACTATGCTCGTCCAGCTTAAAAAAACTCAACTATAATAGTTAACACTCTACCAGAAATCTCAATGGGAGGCCTTTCGACCACACGATAGTCCCGTCAAGACATTAATTCACCGGGTCGATTTAATTTTAAATCTGATCGTCCAATCTCCAAACTGATCTTACTAAATTTCTCGACCAAAATTATATCTGCTCGTGAGGGTTATTACAGACGATGTCCATCAACTACCGCATGAAAGGGTATGATGCCAAAATTGACGAGAGTACTTCTGCGGGTTGATGGATTATTAACGCGTGCCTTTGGCATTTTTCGCAATTTCGTGCGAATCTCTCGCAATCTTTGATCATCGTTGGCCAAAAGTATCCATGGCGTTTTATGTTGATTACGAGGGATCTCCCGCCAGAATGATTTCCGTAATATCCAGATTGGACCTCTTCCATGATTTTCCGCACTTTGTCTCTTTCCACGCAGATCATGAGTGGTCCGAAGAACCTCCATCTGTAGAGTTCCCCGTCTACTAGGACATATCGTGAGGTCTGGGTTTTGATTTTTCTGGCCACCCACTTTTCTTCAGAGAGCGGCCCGTTAGCGATGTACTCTAGGATTGTTCCCATCCATGGCTTATTGCAACCGTACTCGGATTGTTCCGAATTTTCTCGGGTTGGATGTCATTGTCTTCATCGTCATGCGAGTTTATTAGGTTTACAATGACTGGTGGCCCGATGCTTGGATGCTCTATGAATTCCACGGGGATTACTCTTCTGAGACCCGGATCTGAGCTTGAAGCTAAGGATGCTAGGACGTCGGCCTGGGTGTTTTCCGCGCGGGGAATTCGATTGAGAGCGAATTGATTGAAGTTATGAGCTAGATCATGGACGAGTTTTAAGTATGCATCAATTCTCTTGTCTCTTGCTTCATATTCCTTGCTGTATTGGTTTGCTACTAGTTGGGAATCACAATACGCATGGATATTACGTATCTTGAGACCTTGAGCTAGCTGTAGACCTGAGACCAGAGCTTCATACACAGTTTTGTACTAAATATTTCTCATCCTTCGAATCTCGTCCTTTTTTCGACTATGCTCGTCCAGCTTAATAAAACTCAACTATAATAGTTAACACTCTACCAGAAATCTCAATGGGAGGCCTTTCGACCACACGACAGTCCCGTCAAGACATTAATTCACCGGGTCGATTTTAATTTTAAATATGATCGTCCAATCTCCAAACTGATCTTACTAAATTTCTTGACCAAAATTATATCTAGTCGTGAGGGTTATTACATTCTTCCCACCTCAAAAGAATTTTTCCACGAATTCTCAAAACATAGTTTTACACACTTTACTGGACAATGGAGTCTCTGAAATTATACTCATCTGCTTGCGTCAAACTTAAAAAAATTTAAGATTCTCCAATCTTTTGATATGGTGCTCAACTATCCGCAAAGGATCTTTAGGATATGCTAAATTGAGTTGCCAGTTTTCAGGTTTCAGTAGTACTATTGAACCCGATATAAGCTTACGCAACATCGCCTCACAGATTTTCAAGGGTATGTGTGAAAGAAGCTCTGGTAAATAGATAACCTTTCCAACTCTGATAAACTCACCACTCAGTATAGATCAATATAACAGATCACAAATGTTCCCTAACTCTTACAAACAATCCTTTCTTTTCTGAGCAAACACTTTCAAGGTAACCAATTCTTTAAAGCACATAACTCTCATATTCTACGGTCTGCATACTTCTTTTTAAAACCTTGAGTCTCGAATACCATCAATCTGAAATCTTCCTATCTGCCTTTCTCTTATATCAACAACATAAAATGTGGAACACTAGGTGATGTGGCATACGTGAAGGTAACATCTCGGGTCTTGTCGATGTCAACTTGATTAACTGTGCAACAATCAAACAAGAACATGCACGATCAATCACGCTAACATGATTCAGACCAAGGGTGCTACTCTCAAATACACACACTCACCCATTCCAAGAATTATCTTCCTTACAATCTTCTAGTAAATTTATAATCTATCTGAGGCCCTCTTCATAAACTTCTGAAAAACTCCAATCTCTCTAATGTTCCCCATAACCAAGTATGGTCCTATTGCTTTCTAATTTCCTTCTTCTACCCAACAACTGAGGATCCAAAAGGTTTGTTTATACCACGCTTGATTCACCAATTGAGTACTCTTGTACGACGACTCCAGGCTTTTTGTATTGATACATCCTCTGATATCTTAACAACTTTGGCATTTCCATTTGCCTTATGGTCATACCTTTTCTTTCATTCATCAATCTCCCTCGGGGTTCACTTAACATCTCTTTTCTAATCATCATGCTTAACTTCAGGTAGGACTTGGGTTCCTTCTCCTACATCTCCTCTTACTGAATTTGTACATGGCACAGTTCTCATATTATTTTTTGAAATTCTCTTCATTAAATCCCCTACATATTTTCCTTATGTTCTCATTTTTCAGTTGAGTTCCTCAGATATAAACGAGTAAGCCATCTTGAGTACCACTTGCAATCTTGAAGACTCTTCACTCTCTCCTTATAACGGCAGCGAAATTCTTCTTCATGATTCTTGAGATCTTTTTCAATATCGACACGGAATTTCCTCTCCTCTACGCATAAACAACTGCATTTGCTTTTCGTAGGCTTCTTTGATCATTGAACACTTGCATCCTTTCTCCATACTGAAATGGTTGCGAAATTTGATCTGCAACAAAACTACAGCCAACTCCAGCTGGTGCATCCGATAATTTACCTTATCGTTATTTATCTGTCTTGATGCATAGACGATTACCCTATCGTCTTTCATCAGCATTCACCTAAGCCAACACACGATACGTCCATGCAATAGTATATGGCTGGTTAGGCTCATGCAAATCTAAGATATGTGTAGACGTAGAGACTTCCTCTAGCTGCTTGCTTACTTCATCAATCCTTTTACTCCAAATCCAAGGTAACACCATTCTCAGTCGATCATCTCAGCAGTTGATATGGTTTCTAAATCTTGAACAACCTTCTGATAGTAACTGGCCAATCCAAAGAACTTTGAATCTCAATAACAGATACTGGACACGACCATTCTGCAATAGTAGCGCTCTTTTCTAAATCTGCATAAACTCTTTTTTCAAACACTCATTGTCTTAAGAATCTAACTTGCAATTACCATCAGCAACATTTACTTAATCTTGAAGCGTCCATCGAACGTCCTTGAAATAAAAAGGCACCTTGCGACCGATCGTAACCACTCTTCAATTCTACAACTTGATACTTAACCCTGATGGTCACGTCCTTGAATTAACTATAATCAAACATAACTGAAAACTATAGTTCTTGTTCTTTACCACTGACATGGGTACACTCCATGACAAATAACTAAATCGAAAGAAATCTTTCTCCAAATAAATCTTATATCTTCTACTTTGCTCGATTAGAACCACTTGCGCAGATATGTAGACTATTGCAGAGAATCCAAGTTCAGAATGATTATTGAATAGGTATTTCTAGATGTTGACAATCCTTCTAGCTCCTTAAAAATATCTTCAAATTCTCTGATTACTAGACTTTTCTCTATACTCCGCTCCTTTTTATCTTCAACGTTCACAATGCTCAAGATTATAGAATACGCCTCTTGACCTTTTCCCAAAACTTTTTTAACTATCCTAGACTGATATAAGCAATACGCCAATGCTTGGTAGAATAGCACTGTAGGCCAACGAGACTGGTCTTCTTCCAAAGACTTCTTTCCTCAACAACATCCTAATTGAGCTCGGTAACTAGATAGCCAATCTCACTCTAGATAGAAACAAACGCTCTAATGGAAGTAATAAGCAATGGGGATGGCATACGAAGGCATACCATACTTCTAAATGGCAGCCAGTACTTCCACGAATAAGAACGGTATACTTGAATTCACCAAAGTGAACCCCCCCCCCTAAAACACTGACACTACCCGGGAACTACATTTATGTATTGTTCCCGAATCGAACACAATACGGGCGAAAAATTCCGTCCATAGAAAAGGTCTCTTACAACACCTTGATCACACTTCCATTTATTTATTCAATTATTCATAATTTTTAAAAAAAAAAAATTAAAACAACACACAATGGGATAAGACGCAAACCTGTGATTGGACCTTTCAGGTGTTTTCACGGTCCAGACAACTAAAAAGTGTAGGCTCTACCCAAATAGCTAGACACTTGGTTAGAGACTAATTGTAAGGAAGAACGAACAAGTACACAATTGGTACCCTAGGTATATAGGTAAAAGGGAATCAGGTAACATCATGGACAAGGGTAGAATAACATCCTTACTCTTTAGAGGAACGACCGAAGTGGGGATGACGTAAGCGATCTAGGACTCCTTACACATTAAGAATCACGACCCTACTGTCTTGGCTGAAACTGACCTTTGATCTGAACCTGCTAGCCATTAGACTGTCTAACTGGCACAAAGAATCTTCCTTGGCAATACAGCTCTCTTAACATACACATCATACTATATTTTCTCCTCAAAGCACTTAAGCACTACAATCTTTAGTTACTCCAATGGTTTGGGATTAATTCCCCAAAGAACATCCTTATGATCTTTGGCTCATCCTCCAATCCATAATGGATGAATCAGATTCACTCGACCTCAACCTTCTGGCGGAAACATCTCACTGTGCTAACTCCATAAGTGGAATCTCCAATCGGTCCCATGCTTTGGGTAGAAAGCACTCCATATTGAACTCTTAAAATAAATCTGTCTAACCTAGACTAACATTCCTTAAATGACTCTTGAATCCTTCTTGATGTTGTATGCTTCCATATCCTTCTTGCAATCCTCGAAACAATTGGCCACATCTGTCGCCTGCCTCCAATGTTGTATTCGAAATCTTCCTTAATCAAAAGTGTACGTCGAACGGTTTAATCATTCCTCGATATCTTGTTGTCCAATCTTCTTTATCCTCTTCGAAAATTTCAAGATGTCTTGCTGCAAGGGAATGGTGCTGGTGCGTCCATCATCTTGTAATACAGTTGAACTATCTCTGCCACTAACGCTAAGCTTGAAACACTTGCTGAATCAATCAGGCTTGTACGGCTCCATTTCTGGTATGTCTGAGCATAAGATGGACAGACATGACAAGTCGGAAGAATAAATGCATCTGAGTGTTCATAGGCCGTTGAATTGCTCTGGAGCGGATCAAAATCAACGCCCACCTTGACATTGATAACACATGAGTCCGGAGATGTAATAGATGTGTCGACTCTGTCCCATAAGTCCCTCTGAAGGATCGGTATCCACACTAGAACTTGAAAGCAAGGTAGGAATGCATGACGGTAGCTAATCTAAGTATGATGGTAACAGATCGAAGCATGTGGAAACGAACCCGAGCATGACAGTAACAATATCGAGTATGATGTTAGAAAACTTATACATGATGAGATCTAACCCGAGCATAACGGGATCAAAATTGGTAGATACACTATAACCCATCAAGCTTGTCTTGATGCATCTGATATGAAAAATAATGGTAAGGTAACTACCAAGGATTATCTATTCTAAGATGAAGGAACCAGCCAGAATATCCTAGTTATCCTTGCGACTCATTCTGACTCGAAAAACATTTGAAACAAGTCCCATTAAAGCATCGTATAACCATGCTCTGATACCACCTTTGTGACACCCCCATACAATAATCAAACAAGAACATGCACAGCTAATCACTAGTAACTTAAACCAAACTGAGAGGCCACAATGTCTACCTCAACGATTAACCCGAAGTTCCCGGAATAGATCCAGGTACCTTAGGCCAATCGCCTAAGTACACATATCCTGTTAGGTACAACCCGAGGCTTTTCAACCCGACTGAGTAATACCAAATAGTTAGTTCGTCCGGACAAGAACTAATATCATATGAAACTCATACTTAAAGAAACATTCTTTAATACATTATATAATATTCTTTCAAAAGCATCTTACAAAATATTAATGATTAACCTCGAGGTTTTTGGTCAACAAAATTTATACATAGGATATATCAAAACTACTTTGCAAGGATAATAAAACTACCGCTGGCTAATGATGTTCTTTTCCGTCCTAGAGTAAAATCTCCTGTCTACTGGTTACCTGCATCAAAAATGAGTCATGAGTAACTAGTTTACTCAGTGAGTCTAATCCCGCCCCCAACACATATTAATAGTATCCCGAGCAATCGACACCATTTGAATGCAGAGGAAATATATTCCTTAATTATTGTATATATAATTCCTATCATTCCATCGATGTGAATCATATCTTTAAACATCACCTCCACAACACCCGCCATTCACTCATATATATAATATATATATATATATACTAAACCCGGAAAACCACCAAGACTAACCGAGCCTAGCGGAAAAATAAATATAACCATCATATCAATCAGATATTCCAAGATTGAACATCTGACGCTGCATGCAGTTACACGGTCTCCAGGGTGCAACCCCATCATCGTGTCTTCGTGACGTTGTTCCATATCGCAGGACCAATTCACGGTAATGCAGGAACTTTAGGGAGAGTGAGTATACAATAAGACTTCACATGATTCATGCTTATATACTTATATATTAGTACTTGAGAACAAGTACTAAGGCTCGGGATAAACCTCAAATAATAATTCATAATATTTCTTAACTGTTTATAATAAGTAAACACTTCACATTTTAATATAGTTCAAGAGACTTACTTATCTATCAAGCGTAATCATTTATTTTACTCAAGCAACACTAATTCATAACTCATCTGTCATCTATCTTGGCTCACCTTTGATTATATGAGAGTGGCTAAGGAAGACTAGACTGGAGCTCAAGCTAAACGTTCTCCAATTGCTGATCACTCCCAAACAGAATGAGGACAAGGCATGATTCGGCTGGTCCTGCCACTGAACTCAAAAATTTGAACCAATAGCAGACCGGTTGGAGCAAAGGTTAATCAATCTGATTCAAGAAGAAACTCAACTCAGCTCAGATAGTTTGGTATAGAAAACTTTAGTTCAGACCATGATCAGTTCGGTTAAGCTTAGCTAAGATTAGTTTGGTTTAACGATAAATCCTTTCAGCTAAGTTGTTTAGATGCTAGGCATTAAGATTAACAAATCAGGCCACTGGTTCCAAACAAAACTTCTCTGAACTAGTAGCTAAGGCTTACCGATTCCTCAAGATTTAAGATGAACTTGGTTGATATAAACTTCAAGCTTAACACACTTCTAACCTGATCAGGTAAAGATATCCATGGTAGGATCAAGATCAGAAACAGAACAACTCTTTAGGGTCGCTTTTCATGGACTGAGGCTTAATTAAAACTGATCTCATCAAACCCATAAACTCTTACCGATTCAAATCAACAACTTTCTGAACTTAGCTGGTACACCACTTACAGTTTAAGCCACGCCTAACCTGATCATTAGCATATCAATCCAAGGACATATTCATTCAGAAAAAAATCTCAAGTGTAGCAAAACCAACAGAACTGCTCACAGAAAACTGATCCACACACATCTTACAGATAAAAATCAAAGGCTGAAGAACATGGTGATTCTCAAATTCAGGATACCAAAACTTCACCTCTTAAAAACACCAAAACTCACTGGTTAAAGTCAGAAAAGGGTGAGAAAGGGTCATCCAAGCTCACTTCTTTTCTCTGAATTTTCTCTGATTTTTTTCATGAATTTTGCCTCACAGATTTTACTCTCTTTCTTTCTCTCTTTCTCTCTGAATTTTTCTGTCTTGTTTCTGAGATGAATGAGCTCGACCAGAAAGAGTGAAAGGTAATAAATTACATGGAAAGCAGCAGGAGAAGAAGACTCAGCAAGAAAGGACAAAAGTTTCAGTTCAGAATAAGACATGTGGTGAGATGAATCAAACTTTCCCTCCCATGAAGTAAGGTCATTTCCTTCCAATGAAGAAACTCCAGGAGCTTGTGCATCTCCATGAATTTTAATGTAGCAAGCAGGCAGGAAGATGCAAGTCACATGTCATGTTCAGGAAGGAATCAAGCAGGCTAGAAGGTGCAAGGCATGTGACGATTCAAGAATAATTTTATGAGTTTTGTCGATATTTTTCGGATAGTTTTGAACTAAATGTACCTCATCCTTCGAATGTCTTACTTTTTTCGACTATGCTCGTCAAGCTTAATAAAACTCAACTATAATAGTTAACACTCTACCAGAAATCTCAATGGGAGGCCTTTCGACCACACGACAGTCCTGTCAAGACATTAATTCACCGGGTCGAGTTTAATTTTAAATCTGATCGTCCAATCTCCAAACTGATCTTACTAGTAAGATTTCTCGACCAAAATTATATCTGTTCGTGAGGGTTATTACAGACGATGTCCATCGACTACAACATGAAAGGGTATGATGTCAAAATTGACGAGAGTACTTCTGCGGGTTGATGGATTATTAGCGTGTGCCTTTGGCATTTTTCGCAATTTCGTGCGAATCTCTCGCAATCTTTGATCATCGTAGGCCAAAAGTATCCATGGCGTTTTATGTTGATTACGAGGGATCTCCCGCCAGAATGATTTCCGCAAGATCCAGATTGGACCTCTTCCATGATTTTCCGCACTTTGTCTCTTTCCACGCATATCATGAGTGGTCCGAAGAACCTCCATCTGTAGAGTTCCCCGTCTACTAGGACATATCGTGAGGTCTGGGTTTTGATTTTTCTGGCCACCCACTTTTCTTCAGAGAGCGGCCCGTTAGCGAAGTACTCTAGGATTGTTCCCATCCATGGCTTATTGCAACCGTACTCGGATTGTTCCGAATTTTCTCGGGTTGGATGTCATTGTCTTCATCGTCATGCGAGTTTATTAGGTTTACAATGACTGGTGGCCCGATGCTTGGATGCTCTATGAATTCCACGGGGATTACTCTTCTGAGACCCGGATCTGAGCTTGAAGCTAAGGATGCTAGGACGTCGGCCTGGGTGTTTTCCGCGCGGGGAATTCGATTAAGAGCGAATTGATTGAAGTTATGAGCTAGATCATGGACGAGTTTTAAGTATGCATCAATTCTCTTGTCTCTTGCTTCATATTCCTTGTTGTATTGGTTTGCTACTAGTTGGGAATCACAATACGCATGGATATTACGTATCTTGAGACCGTGAGCTAGCTGTAGACCTGAGACAAGAGCTTCATACTCAACTTCGTTTTTTGAAGCATGAAATATTAGTATAAACCATTGTTCCAACACTTCCCCAGTCGTCGATGTGTGTCGGATTCCATCCCTGAGCCTTGTTTAGATGAAGACCCGTTGACATGAACGGTCAATGTAGAATTTGGTTCATGGATTTTCATGCCCTCCGTGGGTAGTCGTACCAAGAAATTGGCGAGTACTTGCGAATTTTAACAAGTTTTCTCCCGATACTCGATATCGTATTCACTTAGTTTGACTGCCCACTTTGCTAACCTCCCTGATTGACTGGGACTGTGCAAAAATCGTTCGTAATGGGAATGAGGTAAGGACTATGATTGCGTGCGACTGGAAGTATGGGCTCATTTTTCGTTCTGACATCACGAAGGCGAGTGCCAGCTTTTCCATTAGAGGGTACCATGTCTCAGCATCCAGAAAAATTTTACTTACGTAAAAATCCGTTTTGCTCGCCGTGTTCTTTTCTGATGAGAATGCCGCTTACAGCCGTCGTTGATACTTCAATTTATAGAAAAAGAGGCTCCCCTTCGACGGGTTTCGCAAGATCTGGGGACTCGTTAAGTATTGCTTTAAATGTTGGAAATCTTTTTCGCATTCCTCGGCCACTCGAATTTTTTTGTTCCTTTTCAAGGTGGCGTAGAAGGGTAAGCATTTTCCGTTGATCGTGAGATGAAGCGATTAAGTGCTGCGACTCTCCCTGTTAACCTTTGTACTTCTCGTTTTATCCTAAGAGAGGCCATTTCGATCTGCTCACTGATTTTTTTTTGGTTAGATATTATTCCATGATACGTGACTATTTATCCGAGGAATTCCCCTGATGCCACTGCGAACCTGCATTTGGCCGGGTTTAGTTTCATGTTATGCAGGTTTAGTCTTTTGAAACATTCATGCAGGTGGGCGACGTGATCATGTCATTTGAGATATTTTACGAGCATATCATCGATGTAAACCTCCATAGTTTTTCCGAGTTGCTCGGAGAACATGTGGTTTATGAATCGCTGGTAAGTCGCGCCTTCGTTCTTGAGACCAAAAGGCATTACTTTGTAACAATATGTGCCACAATCTCTGATGAATGCAATTTTCTCGCAACTATTGGGATTCATCATAATTTGGTTGTACCCCGAGAAAGCATCCATGAAATATAGGATTTCATTCCCTGCCATTGCTTCTACCAAGCGATCGATGGGTGGCAACGGAAAGCTATCGTTAGGACATGCCTTGTTGAGATCGGTGAAATCAATGCAAACTCGCCAGTTTCCGTTTTTATTTTTTACTACAACGGGATTCGCGAGCCAGTCTGGGTATCTGACCTCCGTTATGGATCCAACTTTGAGGAGTTTATCGACTTCGTCATTGACTGTGGTTGCGTGTTTTGATCCCAGATTTTGTCTTTTTTTTTGTTTTACAGATTTGAAAGTTGGGTCTATGTTGAGTGTGTGACATGTTATGTTGATGTCGATCCCTAGCATATCTTCCGCAGCCTAAGAGAACGTGTAAAGGTTCTTTTTCAGACAAGCTATAAGTTCTGTTTTCAAGGGCTCGCAAAGGTTAGTGCAAATTTAGTGCAAATTTCAACGCAACACTCAGGGAATTTATCGTCGAGACATACTGAAACAACGAGTTCGTAAGTCGGTTCTCATTTTTCTTCTAAGGCTTCGGCTTTCCGTAATTGCCAAAAGATTTCCGTTTCATCTTCCTCTAGTGCATTTTCGACGGAAGTCAATTTCTTTTTCTTTTTCTTTTTATTTTTCTTTTTCGAGAGAGTTTATGGTGTTAAATTCTTTCGTTTTAATTCTGCGGCGAAACAGACTTGCGATATTTTTCAATCTCCCCAGATTGTTTTGATTCCGGAGGCAGTCGGAAATTTGACACACAAGTGGTATGTCGAAGGTATAGCTTGCATGGAACGCCCATGATTGCGTTGTACAATGTGGGGCAATCGACGACTAAAAATTCCACGACTTTGGTTATGCTCCTAGCTTTAACCGTGAGCTTAATCGAGCCGAGGGTCATAGTAGCTTCTCCCAAGAATCCCACTATCAGGCTCAGACTCTCCGTGACTTCAGAGAGTTTTATTTTCGTTCTGTCGAGGGTATCTTTGAAGATAATATCGGCCGAGCTTCAAGTGTCGACCAATACTCTTGCGACATCGATATCCTTGATCGTCAACTCGATGACAAGGAGATCGTTGTGAGGGTTGGTCTGATCAGGCGTTTCTTTATCCTTAAAAGAGATGGGCTGTTGTTTTCTTGGTTAGAAATGCCGCTTCCTGATCGTTCAGTGATTATAGTGTTACAATCCGACCCTCCCCCCCTTCTAGCGCCAAACTGTGGGTTAGCTAAGAAACCCTAAATTTCCTTGAGGTCCCGGATTCCTTGCGTAAAAACAGGAATATGAAACAGAGAAAATAACAAGATATCAAAAGAGAATGCAGAAAGGCATTTTATTGATTAAGACGAAGTAAAGTTACAGAGATTCACCGAAAACAGGGTGGACGGAAATTTGTCAACAATAAAACATTCTAAGTATTGAACTCGCTAGTCTAGCCGCCTAGATCATGAATTTTCCTAAAGCTAAGAGTAGTTTCTCTAAAAACCTAATTTTTCGATACCTTTGCTCTTTTTCTTGGCTCCTCTCAAATATGTCTCCAAGGACGGTCGTATTTCCTTTTCTTCCCCCAATTCGAGTTTATCTTCCAAGGAAAATCTTTCTTATCTTCTCGATTTTTCATAATTATCTCGAAACTTGATTCTTATCTTCTTTTCCATTTATCCTCTGCGGAAATCCGGTAGACTGTCATTGCAATTGGGCTCATTCTCGTCTAAAATAGTAAGTAGGCCTCTATCACGTTTTAGATCCTTTCAGGCCATTTTGCGATTTAAACGGTTTCTTTTTGAGAAATCATTCTTCGCATGATTACACGATGTTGGTTCCACAAAGTAATAAACCAATCTTATAGCCGAGATAAAACTGGTGTTTATGTTAACCATTATCATTTTATATGATTGACTTGAAGTTTTACGAGAAAACAAGTCTTTGTTGTTTTTATCGTAAAACTGCAACGGAAACTTTGATTGAGGCGAAATAAGAAATGACTTACTAAAGACCCGAAGGAGAGAGTAACGAGGAGAATGTGATCTAGTCGCCCATGGGAAACTAGAGGTTCAGCGTGTCTAAAGTCTTCCTCATTCTGAAGCTTATCTTTTACGATCTCTCATGAAGTTATTCTGACTTTGAAGGATAGTTTATCAGTACTGGACTTTGATTTCAAGATTACAATTTTTTACCCCAACACATAGTAGGTAAAACTCCTAGATCTTTTACTACGGTTCGAAGAGATCACTTGTTCGATTCCTATTAAAGAAGTTTCTTTGACTAATGAGAGTTAATTTAACTTAGTGTGGATCTCCCCTTGTAAAGATGTACGAACTTTTAGGCCATAACCTCATTATATATATTTAATTATTAGAGTTCTTAACTTTACGGGAAACGCAATCCAAAATATTTATTTTTAGATACTTTAGGTTGCGTTTTCCATAAAGTTAAAAATTCCATAATTAAATATTGGTCTTAATATATATATACACATATATGTATTTTGAGATCGTCAAAGCCTAGAACCCTTCAATAAGTGTGCTCTAATAGAGAAAGGAAAAGAAACATTCAGTAAACCATTTAAAAACATACAGAGAGAACAAAACAAACAAAAAAAGAGTGTGTTCATTCATCCTTCCTTACGACTTCTACACCAGAGATCTTGTCCAGTGTTTTATAGTGCTGTCTGAGTTTGTATAGTGAGGAGATTGTCTTTCGATGGATATAGCTATATCTGAACCGATCTCTTTTGTTGTTGAGAAGATGGTGTCTGCTCTGTTTGCCCGTTGGTGAAGATGGCATGTATTTGTCCCTTCTCTCAGATTGTGTTTTACATTGACTCTTTCAGCTTTTTGGTTTATCTTCACCTCAGCCTCAATCCTTCTCTATCTTTTCATGTGGATTTTTTTCTATTTTGGGTGATTTGTGACTGATCTTTCGTCTCCTTGCAGTAGAAGTCTCTGTTATGGTATATAATCCTTCGTTAGGTACTTCACTGTGGATCTTAGTTCAGTCAAACCCCAAGTGGGCTTTTATGCTCCAGGCCCATAAGTCTTCGAAACCTGAAATCAGGAAGTCTAAGTCTCAGCCCAAATCCAGACGATTAAGATACGACTGCGTTTCAAGGCAAGGGGAAAAAGTTTGTTATAACAAACTTTAGTATCTCATCTTCACGAGAGAGCAGGAGAGAGAGTGAAACGAGATCGAGAGAACAGAGAGAAAATACTTAGCTCAAGTCGTGAGGTTGACGTCGACGGAGTCACCAAAGCGGTACACGGTCAGATTGGACCATTCCGGCGGTGATTTTCCGGCGTCATAGAGGATACGGCAAGTGAGCTTATTCTTTCTTAATTGTAATCGTGTGCGATTGTTATTGCCATTTTTGTACTCTGTTTTCGAGCTCTTATCTTAGTGAAGCTGTTGAGGGATTCCGATTCCCTCCCCGGTGAGTAGATCAGCGAACACCGGGTGAACAAATCTCGTGTGTTTTTCTAGTTTTCTTGCTTGAATCGATCTTAACCTGAAACGGACTTGAGATCGAACATTAAACACTAGATCGAACAAGTATAAACCTATTAGTATCTGGCTTAAATCTCTACAAGTGGTATCAGAGCACTAGGTTGTGGTGCTAAGTATAAGAGGAGATCAGATCTGAAAGTTAGGTTTACTTATCTGTGTTTGAGGTGTTGTTGTGATCTTGTTGCCGTGAACCTTCTGTGAGTCAAGGGAACAAGATGGAACCAACACACGGAAAGTTTCAGATAGATAAGTTCGATGGTAAAGGAAACTTCGGTCTATGGAAGTACAAGATGATGGGGCAGCTTGAGATCCAGGGGCTTCTGCAAGCGATTGTGGATGGTTTCACCATTTACTATACATCTGAAAAGCAAGTAGAAGGTGAAGAACCAGTAATTGACCAAAAGAAAGCTGAAAAGGACTTGAGAGTACGAAGCTTACTTGGTGCTAGCTTGAGCGACTCTATCTTGAGGAAGGTTATGAATGAGCCTACCGCTCTCGGAATGTGGAAGGTACTAGAAAAGCAGTATCAACTCAAGTCACTCCCTAACATGATTTATCTCAAGAAGCAATTTTCTTGCTACAAAATGGAGGAAGAAAAGTCAATAGAAGAGAATGTGGATGTATTTCTAAAGCTGATAGCTGATCTAGAAAGTTTGAAGATTACCATTTCAGACGAGGATCAGGCTATTCAGTTGCTCTCTGGTCTTCCTGCTGCTTATGAGCAACTAGTTCACACTCTTCAGTACGGTTCGGGAAAAGACACTCTTACTGTCTCCGAAGTTGTTACCTCAGCATATTCAAAAGAAGCAGAGCTTAGACAAAAAGGATTGTTACGCAAAAGAAATATGACTCTGAAGGCCTATATGTTGAGTCTAGAGGGAGATCTTCTAAGCGACAAGATAGTGGTAACAACAGTAAGAAGAACAACAGATCAAAGAGCAGAGGTGATAGATCAAAGTCCAGAGGCAGATCAAACAAGTCTAAGAAAGGTGCATGCTTCAAATGTGGCAAAGAAGGTCATTGGAAACGTGAATGTCCAAACAGAGATCAGAGAAACAATGGTGATCATGAGGTCAATGCAGTAACAAAAGTGAGACAACCACTAGTCCTAACCGCCAGTACTCATGATTCAAGAAGAGATTGGATTCTAGACTTTGGATGTACATTTCACATAACTCCAAACAAAGAAGTATTGTTTGATCTACAACAAGGAGATGGGAGCACGGTCCTAATGGCAAATAATACTCAGTGTGCAGTGAAAGGCATTGGCAAAATCCGCATCACTAACGATGATGGTGATGTGATTATACTAAAAGATGTTCGCTATATGCCAGACATGAGTAGAAATATTATCTCCTATGGTATGCTTGAGAAGTCAGGATGCAAATATGAAGGAGAAAATTTTAAAATAACTTTCTACAAGGACGGGAAGAAGGTTATCTCAGGCAAATATGAAAATGGACTCTATTACCTACAAGGATCTGTTGCTAAGGGTGAAGCGAACCTAACCGAGGTGTCAAAGTCTAAAACAAAAATATGGCACTCAAGGCTGGGTCATATGAGCTCTAAAAACATGCAAGTTTTAACCAGAGAAGGTTACTTACCTAAGGCTGAGATGGGGGAACTAGAGTTTTGTGAGGGATGTGTATTGGGAAAATCTCATAAACTAAGTTTTCCTACGGCTAAGCACACTACAAAAGGCATTCTTCAATACGTACATTCTGATCTATGGGGATCACCGACTACTCCAGAAAGCCTGGGAGATTGCAAATATTTTATCAGTTTCATAGACGACTACTCTAAAAAGGTGTGGGTCTATTTTCTAAAAACTAAAGATGAGGCCTTCTACAAATTCAAAGAGTGGAAGGAAGCAGTAGAAAATCACACACAGAAGAAGATTAAGTGTCTACGCACTGATAATGGATTGGAATATTGCAACAGTAAGTTTGATGAGTTGTGCAGAATAGCTGGGATTAAGAGGCACAGAACGTGCACTTACACTCCTCAACAAATGGGGTTTCAGAACGAATGAATCGCACCATTATGAATAAGGTAAGAAGCATGTTGGCAGAGACAGGGTTGGGACAAGAGTTCTGGGCAGAGGCTACCTCAACCGCAGTGTATTTGATAACCAGGACACCTAATTCTACGATTGATTTCAAACTACCAGAGGAAGTTTGGTCAGGGAACAAGCCTGATTTATCACACTTGAGGAGATTTGGATGCACAGCCTATGTGCATGTTACTCAGGAAAAGACTAGTCCTAGAGCAGTGAAGGGGGTATTTCTTGGCTATCCGTTTGGGGTTAAAGGCTACAGGGTGTGGGTTCCTGAGGATCTAATGTGTACTACAAGCAGAAACGTTGTGTTCAGGGAAGATGAAGTCTACAAAGATACTCTAAGTCAGAGTACTTCAGAGGGCACTAAGGTTTCAGGGACTACACATGAAGGAATAAATAAGTCAACCAAGAAGGTTTCATTCAGTCCTAGTTTGATAAGAGGTCCTAGCGGGTCTGACTACGAGCATGGTGAAAGTTCTGGTCTCGGAGACACTGAGGTATCTCAACAAGACATTGAGGAACATGAAAGTTCAGAGGATTCAGACAGTGAGGATGATACAGAGGGGCTAACATTCGAAGAGGACTCTGATGTTAATGTTCCTACAGATGGCTACTTGTTAGCAAGAGACAGGGTTCAAAGACAAAACATCAGACCTCCATCTAGGTATGAGGATGCTAATCTGGTTGCGTATGCTCTATCTGTAGCAGATGATATCGAAAAGGATGAACCTAAGTCCTATCAGGAAGCTCAAAGGAGCAAGGATAAGCGACTATGGAAAAACGCGTCAGATGAAGAGATGGATTCTCTAAGAAGAAATCATACATGGGATTTAATTGAAAAACCTAAGGGACAGAAGACAGTGGGTTGTAAGTGGCTCTACAAGTTAAAACCGGGTATTCCATGGGTTGAGGACAGACGCTACAAGGCTAGGCTCATTGCTAAGGGTTATTCTCAGAAGGAAGGCATTGACTACAATGAAATATTTTCTCTTGTGGTAAAACATGTTTCTATCAGGTTAATGCTATATATTGTAGTAAACCGAGACTATGAGCTAGAGCAGTTGGATGTAAAGACAGCTTTCCTACATGGGAATCTAGAGGAATGGATTCTAATGGATCAACCTGAGGGGTACATTAAACCTGGAGATGAGAACAAGGTGTGTTTGTTAAGAAAATCACTCTACGGGTTAAAACAATCTCCTAGGCAGTGGAATCTACGGTTTGATAGTTTTATGAAGAAGGAAAAGTTCATAAAGAGCAGTTATGACTCATGTGTCTACTTAAAGAATATCAATACTCCTAAGGCTATCTATCTTCTGCTATATGTCGACGACATGTTAATTGCATCAGGGGATTGGGTGAGATACAGCGTACTAAGGACAGTTTGAGCAGAGAGTTTGAAATGAAGGATCTGGGAAAGGCTTCCAGGATTTTGGGTATGGACATAATTCGAGATAGGGAGAAGGGTACTCTTATTCTATCTCAAGAGAACTACATAAAAAAAGGTTCTTAAGAGTTTTGGGATGGAAGGAGCTAAACCAACCTCAACTCCTTTGGTGCCTCAATTCAAGCTGAAGAGTCTAACCAAGGAGGAAGTTATAGCAGAAGCTTCAAGGATGGAAAACGTCCCTTATGCGAGTGCTGTGGGGAGCCTAATGTATGCCATGATAGGCTCCCGACCAGACTTAGCTCATGCAGTAGGGCTCGTGAGTAGGTTTATGAGTAAACCAGGAATGGATCATTGGCAGGCAGTGAAATGGATTCTAAGGTTTCTACGGGGAGAATCTAAAATGTGTCTAACATTCATTAAACATCAAGAATGTAAAATAGAAGGTTTTTCAGATTCAGATTACTCAGCAGATTTAGACCGAAGGCGTTCAGTTACAGGATATGTTTTCAAAGTTTGGGGAAACACAGTTTCATGGAGGTCTAATCTACAGTCAGTTGTTGCTCTGTCGACTACTGAAGCTGAGTATATGGCACTCGCCTCAGCAACCAAGGAAGCTATTTGGTTAAAAGGTATTTGCAACGAGTTGGGTCTAAAAATTGACAAGGTTAAACTACACTGTGATTCTCAAAGTGCTCTAGCTCTAGCTAAAAATACAGTGTATCATGAAAAGACTAAACACATTGCAAACAAATATCACTTCATCCGTGATATTGTTGCTCAAGGTGATGTTGTTTTACACAAGATTCACACAAGCAAGAACCCAGCAGATTTTCTGACAAAGGTGTTACCTGGTCCGAAGTTCAGGCTGTGTTCTGAGTTGGTGAATCTGTTCTGAGTCCAGTTGTGGCTACGGGTAATGTCATGGCTTCAGTGTTGGTTGGTACCTCGCAAAACAGAAAGAGCAGGATCAGTTCACGTCTATCAGATATGGTTGATTCTGTAATTTCTGAAAAACTGACACATGTTTCTTAAAACGAAAGAAAGGTCATTACCCGAGTACAGGAAGCGAGGTGGAGAAATTTCGGGTATTCGGTTTCAGGTGGAGTCTCTTCTGGATTCCTGAAACAGTAAAGAGGGTTAAAGCCAGTAAAAGTATCATCGAGTAATCAGTTCGTGCTAAAGGGGTTTTCTGAGTACTTCTTCTACAGTGTGAAACTTATCTGGGCTGTGTTGAGGTTAAAGGTGAGAGCTTTGTGTAGCAGATTGTTAGATTGTTTGATACTTGACTCAGATCTGATACATGCAGAAGGGTTAAGGTTGATCTCGTATCAGAATAAGTGACATGCAGGGTCATCGTCAGGGTTTCTGATATTGTTTTCACCAGGATCTGCATAGAGAAGACATAAGATGATCTGTCAGAAAGAGGTCTTTGAGTTTTCTCGTCTTAAAGAGAAAAAAAAATTTAAGGAAAAAAAAAAAAAGAGGAAGAGATACAGAGACTACCTGCTGTTGTGGTGGATCTCTGAGGTTGAGGGGGTCGGAAATGAGCTTCGAGAGTTCTCGAAGGGTGTCTAAGGTTGATGAAGATGGTGAATCGTCTTAGAGAGAAGGGATAGAGACAAGTCGGCGAGGGTTTCGTAGAGAGAGAGACTTCACTTGGTGTTCTGTCTGAAAGGTGGAGTTTGTGGATCTTAGTTCAGTCAAACCCCAAGTGGGCTTTTATGCTCCAGGCCCATAAGTCTTCGAAACCTGAAATCAGGAAGTCTAAGTCTCAGCCCAAATCCAGACGATTAAGATACGACTGCGTTTCAAGGCAAGGGGAAAAAGTTTGTTATAACAAACTTTAGTATCTCATCTTCACGAGAGAACAGGAGAGAGAGTGAAACGAGATCGAGAGAACAGAGAGAAAATACTTAGCTCAAGTCGTGAGGTTGACGTCGACAGAGTCACCAAAGCGGTACACGGTCAGATCGGACCATTCCGGCGGTGATTTTCCGGCGTCATAGAGGATACGGCAAGTGAGCTTATTCTTTCTTAATTGTAATCGTGTGCGATTGTTATCGCCATTTTTGTACTCTGTTTTCGAGCTCTTATCTTAGTGAAGCTGTTGAGGGATTCCGATTCCCTCCCCGGTGAGTAGATCAGTGAACACCGGGTGAACAAATCTCGTGTGTTTTTCTAGTTTTCTTGCTTGAATCGATCTTAACCTGAAACGGACTTGAGATCGAACATTAAACACTAGATCGAACAAGTATAAACCTATTAGTATCTGGCTTAAATCTCTACATTCACGGATCCGCTTGGTGTGCAGTTCTAGAGATTTCTTACTTCTACCAGTGTTTCGTCTCATTTTCGGGCTTTTGCAGATTCTTTACCAGTTTCTTTCAGTCTGATGAAAATAGTTCCGACCTGGAGGTGAGGAGGTTGACGGGTTCTCCTTCCCATTAAGCTACGGAGTTTCTTCTCTTCAGCTTGGCAGAAATCTTACCACTCGTGTTGCGAATTACTTAATAATGTCAACAACTCTTCTCAAGACCGGTTTCGGGTGGTCTAGAGGGAACTCATGGCTTCGCCAGACGAATGGCATGGTGTGGGTCGAGGGTTAAGTGTGAAGTTGTGATATAGCACACTCTCAGTTTATTTGCTTTTGGTGATCTATGCCAAGTTTGTGATTGGTTTATTTGCTATGTTTAGCCATTCGGTTTCTTATCATAGTTTAAGGATTTTGTCTTTGTATTTCATTAGAAACATCTAGTCTTGGTTTTGAACTTTGTGATTAGAAACATCTAGTCTTTGTTTTGAACACTAGAGAATTTCCAATTTAGGTCTAATTTTTCGTTTTTTTCTAAACCTCTAATAATTATGGTCAGATTCCCTGTTAAGAAATTGAAACTATAGCTACTATGAATTTATATATAAAGTTGCATAGTGTTTGGAGTAATCGTTTGCTTATTGAGTTCATATTTACTAAAATTTCAATCAGGTTTATGAAGATTACTTAACAGTTTATTTAATAAATCAGCTGCAAAATTCTTAATTCATATACAAGGTGTTGTAGCTGCTGCTAAAGATGATGAGTCTTTATGGAGTTCACTAAACAATAGTTCCTTTGCTTGATATAACAAACAATTACACGGTGTCAAAATGAGCTAGCTCGCTCAGCTCAGCTCAGCTCACAGTGAGCTCGGATCTTTCGTGAGCTAGCTCAGCTCAGCTCATTTATAATATGAGTTTTAATATGTAAACTCGTACTCAGATCATCTAGATCATGAGTTAAATGAGCTAGCTCACGATCTAATATAAAAAATAATTATTAAATAAATTAGTAAGTAACTTGTATGATATTATTCGTAATTTAAATATTAAAAAATCCAAAACACTAATATTTAATATTTAATAAAACCAACACTTAAAAAACAAATTAAGCTAAACTAATAATCAAAAATATTTATTCTTCGTGAGAGTCTTGTGACAATTCATCTTCAAAGTCTTCATATGTCCAAATCATAAAACTAAAATAAAACATTTATAAATATTTAATGTTTAAATAATAAACAAATATAAATAAATAATTTGAGATAGAAAATATATTACCATTGTCATCGGTCATAAAACCATACAACCAAGATCGGTTACAAAGTAAAGATTGGACATGTGAAGAAGATGACTTCGGTATTTATTTAAAACACGAGAACCAAGACTGAAAGATGACTCATATGCTACCGTAGTTATAAGAATGCTTAGTATGTCATAAGCCATATAAGTCAAAGCTCCAAACCATAGTTATAGGAATGCTTAATTTATATATTACTTATGTATGTTTTACATTTAAATTTAAAAATAAGTAAATATGATTAATATAGAAATTATCTTTTTACATAAAAAAATAGAAGTTATCCAAAACAGAATATATATATATATATATAATTGTAAGTATAAAAATGACTAAGCTCATGAGATGGCTCATGTTTATTATAGCTCGCTCATATAACTCGTGATTTAATTTAAGCTCGACCAATAAACTCATTTACTAAATAAGCCTAAAAAATAGATATCGTACTCGTGAAATAAACTCATTTTGACACCCCTGTCCTTTGTATAACGAACAATCAAGACTTGCTGACCTAACCCTGTCGAAAATATCCTCAATATTTACACCTTATAGCTACGCCAC
This sequence comes from Moricandia moricandioides, assembly GCA_905132885.1. Classification (NCBI taxonomy): domain Eukaryota; kingdom Viridiplantae; phylum Streptophyta; class Magnoliopsida; order Brassicales; family Brassicaceae; genus Moricandia; species Moricandia moricandioides. The sequence continues at coordinate 156,778 of CAJHQQ010000519.1, forward strand.
ATCCATTTAACTCTTTTCATATATCGACTTCAGCTTCTTTCGAGCTTATAAACTGAGACTGTAGTATGCAATTGGGCGGCTGTTCTGCATGAGTATAACTCCTATGCTAACCCTGAAGAATCTGCTTCCACTACAAATATTCGATTGAAATCTGGTAAATTTAAATTTGGGGTAGTACTCACAGATCTTTTCAAGTTTTCAAACACTTTTTAAAAAAATTCCCGATAAAATGAACATGTCTTTCTTCATCAAATCTGTGAGAAAACGAGCTACCAGTCAAACCAAAAAAAATCCATAGTAATTTCATAGATGTTAGTTTTGGCCATTGTTTCATTGCGACTGTTTTAGCATTTTATGTTGCTACACCTGCTTCTAAAATTACATGACCAAGGCACTCTATTTTATTCTGGGCTAAATATACACTTATTTTTGTTTCCAAATAACACATTTTTCTTAAGAATTTGTAGAACAGATCGAAGATGCTAAGCATGTTCCTCTTCGTTGTACAGTAAACCAATATATCATCAAAGAATATCAATAGACACTTTCCCAAGAATGGTATGAAAATGTCGTTCATTAGAGCTTGGAATGTTGCTGGATCATTAGGCAAACCAAAGAGAATTATCAAGAATTCATAATGCCCATCATGCGTTCTAAACACTGTTTTTGGAATGTCATATGGCTCCATTCTTATTTAATGGTACCCAGTTGGGAGATCCATTTTGGAAGCTTCTTTATGTAACTCGTTTAGATCTGGTATATCATAAGAATAGGAAATTTATCTGCAACTGTGTTTTGATTGAAGGTTGTGTAATATATACATTAACGCCATGTTTCCTCCTTATTTTTCACCAATAATACTGATGTAACAGCCCAATTTGTGGTATATTGAAACAATAAAAATAATTGATTTGGCTATCTATGTCATCAATGTGCACTTACCTTTTCGGGAAAATATATGTTTAGAACTCCAGAGTTAAGTGTGTTTGCGCTGGAGTAATGGAAGGATGGATGACCTATCAGGAAGTGATTCCCGATATTTTGCGAGTGAGGCAAAAACACGGGAAATGTCTTGTGGTGACTGCAGGGTAAGTAATCAAAACTTTCAAACCTTGATAAAAGTAACGCACCGCTCATCGTACGAGATGGAGCACACATGCCGAGTGAGCGGGCGTGCGAGGTCCATTAGCCGTGGGCGGTCGGAGAGTTACAAGTGATATCATAGTTGGTTAGCCATGTTGGTTCTGACTCGAGAGGCGTCTTGAGACCTACTGTGGTGCGTAATGAGGACGTTGTACTCTGTGAGTGGGTGAATTGTAACAACCTGATTTCTGGTATATGGAAAAGTTTAAAATAATTTATTTGACTACATAAGTCACCAAAGTGCACTTACCTTTTCGGGCAGCCATTCGTTTAGAACTCCAGAGTTAAGCGTGCTTGGGCTGGAATAGCGGAGGGATGAGTGACCTATCGGAAAGTAATTCGCGATATTGTATGAGTGAAGCCAACGCACGGGAAAAAGTAATGTGGTGGTTGTAGGGTCTATAAAAATGAATTTCGAGCTTCTGAAAAATTAACGCACTGCCCGTCCCATAGAATATGACCCACGGGCCGAGAGAGTGGGCCTGAGAGGCCCACTAGTCGTGGGTGGTCGTCGGGGCGTTACAATTGGGCTATAAAAAGAACTACAACTTGGTTGAACAATTCCTTTGTCTAACATCTCCTACCAATGTTGACATAGTTTCTTTATGTACTTGCGGGTAAATATAGGATCGTACATTAATCGTCTCAGCCCCTGGCTTTAATAAGATTGGATATTCCATGCCTCTGACTGGTGGTTACCCTTTCGGCAATGTGAATGCATAACTATACTCATATAGCAACCCACTTAATGAATGTAGCTGTATATAAGTTGTCTCCAAATCATACAATTGTGACAGTACCCAATATTTTGACCCAATGTGCGTATTTTCCAGATTACTAGATAATAAAGAACTAAAAGATGTAGTTGTCTAATTGTCACACACTAATGTTTTTATGTATGAAGCTGATTCCATGCTTCTGTCAGTCTTGTCCTTTTAAGGTAATGTTAACGTCTTTACATACTTCTAATCTATTTACTGTGAGACCTGCACCCAACATGACTTGAATGTCTATTGATAAATGAATCTTCTGTACTAATGATCGTGTTATGAAATTATGAGTAGCATCCCTGTATATTAACACTACTGATGATCTTTTACTAATATTTGTTTTTTGTTTTTCAATAATTTTATCAAATATTTTCTTGGTTAATATTTTTTTACATTTGTTATATCACATTATCATTTATAATTTACACCATATATATTTAAATTAACATATATAAACGATAAAGATGCTCACAATCACCTATATAAATTTATAATAAACTTTTACTATTATAGTTTTGTCTATTCACTAATGTTAATCTATACAAAAAGTTTAGATATATTTATGTTGGTATATTAATTTTATTTTCATAAACATTTTACTGTAAAATTTTAATATGTTTTCCTAGAATGCTAGACATGTCACTGCTTAGGTGTCAAGGTAGTCGATGAAAGTTTATTTGGGCATGAAGGATGAAACATCGAGACTATGAGGCATGAAAGATAGCTGGAAAAATTTTGTGTTAAGTGAAGTTTGAGATGGTCGTAGGCCCGTTTTTTTCCAAAGTGATGCATAAATGTCTTTTTTTCGAGGATCCGAATTGGTATTAAGTGTTGGTTTAGACAAGTCGGTGTTGCTAAACCGGCTGTTCCAGCTCCCACCATCACCACTATAGTCTCCATATCTATCTCGTGTTTTAGGTATGATATATATAAGGACATGGTGATATGTATGAGAAAAAAAAATGATGAAATATGGAATCTTAATATATTTGACAGTTGTAAGACAATGCAAAATGGTATTTATTGGTGTTGACTGTTTTGGAACTATATAAATAATATATGTAAATAAAGGAGATAGTTCAGTTGAAATATAGCCTAGCATAAGCGTTATGAACTTAAGAACATAAGGTGACAAATATATCCATGTATTCCTTAATTCATGTGTCTTACAATTTGAATGGCAAGTTGGCCGAGACGATGTATGAGGTATTTATGTTTTGATTATGCTATACTATTTTAACATTTAGACTTTCGTATGAACTACTATAATAGCTTAGATATTAATACTTTTTTTGTATATGTTTGATAAGATTATAACGTATGTGTCAAATACATAATCTCAAAATATTTCTTATTTGGAGATTTTTCATTTAATTTTGAAATAAAAATCAAGTATGCAAGCGGACGGTACCAAAATTTTAAGAAATAACATTTTAAAAAAAAATTGACCATATTTTCTTTATATTTTACTCGCACCCATTATTTTATATTTATAGTGAACTACCTAAAATATAGGTATCTGTTTAAAATAGTTAAATTTATGATGATCAACCATTCCCCTTTTCACATGAAAAAATTTAGGGGTCCCAACATTTAATTTTTACTTTACTAAAATAGTTAGCCAAATATATTTTACCTCTATGTTCGGAGTAAACACTAATTAATGATAATTATCTTTTTTTTTGGTTTATTTTTTTTTCATCCTACTTGTTTCAATATATTTTATATTATAATTCATTTATCATTGTAATATTATTGTCTTTTTACGATCTTTTGATAATATAATTTTGGTTTTTAAATACTTTATCATACATTTTCTTGGTTAAATATTTTATTTTATACATTTGTTATATTGGATTATCATTTATAACTTTACATCTACATCGTATATATTTAGTTTAGCATATATCATGTTCACGGACTTGATTAATTGTTCTTTGTTACTCAAAAAGAATGGTTTTGTTTTTTGTAATTTTATAATTGTTTCAAAGACCTATAAGTTGAATTAATCAAAATTATTTTTTCTCGTTCTCACGGGTATCTGAGCAATTTTTTTCCCGTAGCTTTGACTGAATTTCCTTCTTGGATCATCAAACCGTCACCCATTAGTACAACACCAACAATATTTGATTCTAAATTAAGGGTAATACCTATAGTACAATCACCAGTATAATTTTATAATAAATTTTACTATTATATTTTTGTCTATTCGCTAATGTTAATGTATATAAAAAGATTAGATATATTTATGGTTTTATATTAATTATATTTTCATATATATTTTATTATAAAATTTTAATATGTTTTACTTGAGCTATTAAAATGATAGACATGTCACTTTATCAAGGTAGTCGACAAAATTTTATTTGGGCATGAAGGTTGAACATCTGAACTATGTAGTATAAAAGATAGCTAGAAAAATTATTTGTCTAAGTGAAGTTTGAGACGTACGTAGGCTCGTTTCTATCAAGGTGATACATAGATGTCTTTTTCGAGGATAGCACTTGGGATTGAGTGTTGGTTAGACAAACTGATGTTGCTAAACTGGCTGTCCAGCTCCCACAATTATCATTACAGTCTCCATATCTATCTCGTGTTTTAGGTACGATAGATTTTCTCTTTTTTTTTGTTAATAAGAGACGTTCATTATTTTGTGTTGTTATGTATAATATATATGAGGACATGGTGATATGTATGAGCAAAAACGATGAAATATAGAAACTTAATATATTTGACACTTGTAAAACAATGAAAATTGTTATTTATTGGTGCTGATTGGTATTGAACTATATACGTAATATCCTAAAATAAAGGAAATAGTTTAATTGAAATACAGTCTAGCATAAGTGTTACGAACATAAGGTAACAAATATAACCATATATTCCTCAATCTACATGTCTTACAATTTGAATGGTGAGTTGGCTGAGAGGATGTATGAGATATATATATATATATATTGACTATGTTATATTATTTTAATATTTTGACTTTGATATTAACTATTATAATAGCTTAGATATTAATGCTTATTTTGTATATGTTTGATCAGATTATAACATATGTGTCAAATACAAAATCTCAAAAACTTTATTATTTTGTGATTTTAATTTTTTTTTTTAATAAAAATCAAATATGTAAGCGGATGACTACTAAAATTCTAAGAAATAACAATTATTAAAAAATTGACCAAATTTATATTAAATTATACTATCACCCTTTATTTTATATTTATCGTGAACTACTTAATATATATATACATCTATTTAAAATATCTAAATAACTTCGCCTTGAAAAATGGTTGCTCATTCGTTTCCCTTTTCACACAAAAAATTTTATGGGTCCCAACATTTATATTTTTTTACTTTACTCAGATAGTTAGCAAAATATAGTTTACCTCTATGTTTGCACTAATTAACTAATTAATAATTATTATTATATATATATATATATATATATATATATATATATTTGGTTTAATTTGTTTACATCATACTTTGTTCATTGTATATTATATTTTAATTCATTTATCATTGTAATTTTATTGTCTTTTGATGATCTTTTTCAAATATTTTTTTTGTTTTTTTAATATTTTTATCAAAGATTTTCTTGGTTAATATTTCATGTTATACTTTTGCTATATTAGATTATCAAACTTTACATCTACAACGTATATATTTACATTAACATATATATATATATATATATATATATATATATATATATATATATATTATAAAGATGTTCACAGTCACTTATATAACGTACCTCAGGTGTGCCATAGTCGCATACCTTGGATTTATTATCTGCTTAGCAACATCAAAATCAAACGTGAGAATACAATAACTGAAATATCAAACGGTTCCCTAAGACAACATTTCCACGAGATGGGCAACATAACAATAGAGTTTTGATCATCACAACTGTACCGGAGTCCTGACGAGTATTCAACTCCGGCAAGTCATGAGACCGTACCACCGAAGTAGTTGCTTTATCATTCCTGAAGCTGAAACAAGTTTCCAGTGTCACCCGGAGGGACCTGGTCTTGGTCCGATTCAAACCCAAGGTAGACGTTTCAGCTGATCTTAGTTTCTTCCCTTTAGGACAGGAAAACGACAAGCAAGATCGTAAGGGAACTTGGTCGGAAGAAGAATCTCGTTTGCAATGCTTCTTCGTGAACTCTTTTAATTGGCTCCGTGTCTCCTCCTCCTCCTTGAAGGATCTCTTAGAACAAAGGATAATAAGAACAACTTTTCTTATTGCTTTAGAAACTATTCAAAACTAAAGCTCACAATGTTTCTCTTAGATCTCTTATGGAACACCTCTCCATAAGGTCTATATTTATAGTGAAGGACAATTCCTTTTAACATGTGGGATATGGAAAACACAAACCTAATCTAATAGAAAACTTCTTTTCCTATTCTAGATTTCCTTTTTGTGTTTATCTCTTAACATATTAAACATCCAATAATATGTTAAGTTTCCACAAGCTTAGAATTACCCAACACTCCTTGGAATTTGATCTCCTTTTATTCTTATTGGATTCCCTCGGAGATTTTTCGGGACTGCTGGCACTGTCGACTTTCTTCTTCGAGGAAGAGAAAAGCCTCGGTCTCTTGAACATCATGTCAGATTCCGCAAAACTTAATCTTACCACAAAACAAAATCGCCATTTCAGAAAGAATGTCGAAGAAGAAGAAGAAGAGGATGTAACTCTATAACAGTGTAAAGAGGGAAAGGTAATATTTTTAAAAGGAAGATGAGCATAACATGTCAAACAAACCTGTTGAGGACGAGAACTTTGTCTATAGTTTTATACGATTACACAAATCTTTATGTCTTTCAAACTTATGACTCAAGGCTTCACTTTCTCACGCATATGTGTATAAACTACTGCAGTAGATTTTACCCAATCACCAGATTTTCTATAGGATTAAGGACTAATGGACATCAGTTTTTTGTTTAGAGTTGCATACGTGAGTAGATTAGATATGACATTTGTCATCTTTTCAAGAGAATTAATTTCAGAAATGAATTTTAATATGCCTCCTCAAATTAGAATTGGTTGGCAAAGGAAGGAAATATATAATATAGTTTTAATTATTGCACACTATTTTATTTTTATTTGAATTATTATTGGCTAATTTCGGAGTTACTGTTACTGTTGGGATTTCTTTTTCTGTTTTACGGCAACAATCAGACAAAATATTTTTAAATGTATGTGTTGGATGTGAATTTAGTGTAAGTTTCTGAGTGATCGATTATTGACAAAGATATAATTTTAATTAATATTAAGATTTTACACGCATTGTATGCATATTTTTTATATTTAGATTATTAATCTTAATTAATTTAGATTATATTATAGCCACTGAATTATTTTATTAATATTTATAAATAAATAGATAATTCATCAATTTAAATCGAAGATAAGTATTATCCTTGGATGTTATTACTTTTGTTATCACCATTTATAAAGTAATGAGTAATATATAAACATAAATTTGAGATAAATGTGTGTAGTAAAGTATGATTTGGTAAAAACAAAAAGAAAAAAAAAAACATTATAGTTTTGATTAATACTGCATAAGGATGTTATCACCATTTATGTCCAAACTCGTTTATGTTTGAGCCTTTTACTATATATCCGCAAAAGATCTGCTTAACTTAAACTCATTTAAATTATAATAGGTGTCCCGTGTTCATGCATATATATATATATATATATATATATATATATATATATATATTTTTTTTTCAAAGTAAATAAATTATAATAACTATTCAATATATAAGTTATTTTATAATGTAAATGTAGCGTGTGCTACACAACCGAATATCCTAAACTGCTTGATATTTGGTTTCTTCGATATGAGACATTCGTTTGGCTTTTGATCCTCTTCATGGATCAACTCCAACGGTTTTGTCGCACGAAACATGGCTTTAGTCGGGAATGACTGTCTAATCTGCTTCCCTGCTAGACATGCGTCACACACGCTTTCTTCGTGTGTTACACACGGCATTCCTACGACCATCTCCTTTTTACCATGTTGTTCATCACGCCATAGCTTATATGTCCTAGTCGAGCATGCCACCTCCATGTTGCATCTTCATCTCTGACATGTAAACACTGCGGATAACTAATCTCCATCGGGGTCTTGTAGAGACGATTTTGAGATCTTGTTACACGTACAAGCAACCTGCCACACGAATCTGTGAGTGTTAAATAGACATCTTTCATGTTAACCTCACATCCGTTCTCTATTGCTTGTCCAAGACTCAATATGTTATGCTTCAGGTCGGGTATGTAGTATATGTCTTTGAGTGCCTTCTTCTCTCCAGTCTTGCACACAAAGGTAACAAACCCTTTTCCTACGATATCAACACACGATCCATCACCAAACTTCACTTTCCCTTTGGTGTTGAGATTCAAACTCGAAAAGAACTCCTTGTTTCCCGTCATGTGATTGCTCGCTCCATTATCCAAATACCAAACACTTGCATTGCCTTTGTCGATATCAAGATTCTTCGGAATCACCTTGTCTTCATTCAAGAATACCACCTCGTGTACATAGAGGGCATCAACCTCTTGTGTTTCATTTAAGTTGGTTTCTTGATTCCTCACTGACTTCTCGGGACATGAATTCGCATAGTGACCCGGCTTGTCACATCTCCAACATATCAGCTTCGAACGATCATTTTTCGAGTTTTTGTCTTCGGTGTGTGACACATGACTTTGGTTGTGTAACCTACCTCGACCTCTGCCTCTTCCATTATGTCCTCTACCTCTACCACGAAAATCTCCATAGTTCCTCTGAACTTGGTGATTGTTATCTGAAAACATAAGCTTCCCTTGGTCTTGTTTTTGAGTTTCTTCCCCTAGACGCTCCTCATACGCCTTTATCCTTCCGACTATGTCCTCAAAACCCGTAGAGTTGAGTTCTAGGACTTGCTTAAGTGACGCTACGATCTGGATATACTTGTGTCTTGGAAGACCCTTCAAAAACTTCTTAACCATCTTGGATTCTTCTATGTTTTCTCCCAACGAGGCTGCCTTGGATGATAACCCTGATAGCTTTCCCGCAAAGTCATCCACGGTATCACTATCATCCATCTTCAACATGTCAAACTCCGTCATCAATGTCTGAAGTCTCGCCTCATTACACGATCAGCTCCAAGGTGTCGTGACTTGATGGCGTCCCAGATGTCTTTTGATGCGGTTTGTTCTCCCACTTGGAGAATCAAAGTTTCGGGAATGGATTGAAACAAAAGAGCAATCGCAACATCGTTCTTCTTTTGATCATCCGAACCAGGGTCTATCGTGTCCCACACATCATGAACACGGAGTAACACTCTCATCCTTATCGACCAAACTGTATAGTTTGTCGAGTTCAGCATCGGACATTGGATGGATGCGGATCCAAGGTCCTTCGCGCGTGGAGCTTTATTCACGTCAGCCATCTTGTGTCGTGAACTTCTTGCTTCACAGCTACGAGGATCAAAGCTTCAACTTAAGCTTAGATCGAGTCTCCAACCTGAGCCTCTGATATCAATTGGAGCTTCAACTTAAGCTCTGATATCAATTGAAGGATCTCTTAGAACAAAGGATAATAAGAACAACTTTTCTTATTGCTTTAGAAACTACTCAAAACTAAAGCTCACAATGTTTCTCTTAAATCTCTTATGGAACACCTCTCCATAAGGTCTATATTTATAGTGAAGGACAATTCCCTTTAACATGTGGGATATGGAAAACACAAACCTAATCTAATAGAAAACTTCCTTTTCCTATTCTAGATTTCCTTTTTGTGTTTATCTCTTAACATATTAAACATCCAATAATATGTTAAGTTTCCACAAGCTTGGAATTACCCAACACTCCTTGGAATTTGATCTCCTTTTATTCTTATTGGATTCCCTCGGAGATTTTTCGGGACTGCTGGCACTGTCGACTTTCTTCTTCGAGGAAGAGAAAAGCCTCGGTCTCTTGAACATCATGTCAGATTCCGCAAAATCTAATCTTACCACAAAACAAAATCGCCATTTCAGAAAGAATGTCGAAGAAGAAGAAGAAGAGGATGTAACTCTATAACAGTGTAAAGAGGGAAAGGTAATATTTTTAAAAGGAAGATGAGCATAACATGTCAAACAAACCTGTTGAGGACGAGAACTTTGTCTATAGTTTTATACGATTACACAAATCTTTATGTCTTTCAAACTTATGACTCAAGGCTTCACTTTCTCACGCATATGTGTATAAACTACTGCAGTAGATTTTACCCAATCACCAGATTTTCTATAGGATTAAGGACTAATGGACATCAGTTTTTTGTTTAGAGTTGCATAAGTGAGTAGATTAGATATGACATTTGTCATCTTTTCAAGAGAATTAATTTCAGAAATGAATTTTAATATGCCTCCTCAAATTAGAATTGGTTGGCAAAGGAAGGAAATATATAATATAGTTTTAATTATTGCACACTATTTTATTTTTATTTGAATTATTATTATTGGCTAATTTAGGAGTTACTGTTACTGTTGGGATTTCTTTTTCTTTTTTACGACAACAATCAGACAAAATATTTTTAAATGTATATGTCGGATGTGAATTTAGTGTAAGTTTCTGAGTGATCGATTATTGACAAAGATATAATTTTAATTAATATTAAGATTTTACACACATTGTATGGATACTTTTTATTTAGATTATTAATCTTAATTAATTTAGATTATATTATAGCCACTGAATTATTTTATTAATATTTATAAATAAATAGATAATTCATCAATTTAAATCGAAGATAAGTATTATCCTTGGATGTTATTACTTTTGTTATCACCATTTATAAAGTAATGAGTAATATATAAACATAAATTTGAGATAAATGTGTGTAGTAAAGTATGATTTGGTAAAAACAAAAAGAAAAAAAAAACATTATAGTTTTGATTAATACTGCATAAGGATGTTATCACCATTTATGTCCAAACTCGTTTATGTTTGAGCCTTTTACTATATATCCGCAAAAGATCTGCTTAACTTAAACTCATTTAAATTATAATAGGTGTCCCGTGTTCATGCATATATATATAAATATTTTCAAAGTAAATAAATTATAATAACTATTCAATATATAAGTTATTTTATAATGTAACTGTATAAAATATGATTTAAAATAATATTATTTTACTTTTAGTTAGAATGTGATTTTACATAAAAATTTAGTCGATGTTATCATACATGATTGATTTGGTTATTTTGACTATGCTATATTATTTTAATATTATGACTTTCATATTAACTACTATAATAGCTTACATGTTAATACGTGTTTTGTATATGTTTGATAAGAGTAAAATATATAATCTCAGAACATTTATTATTTTGAGATATTTACTTTAGTTTGGAAATAAGCGTTAAGTATAAGTGGATGACTACTAAAATTCTGAAAAATAACAATTTTAAAAAAGATTGACCAAATTTTCTTGAAATTTTATTGCACCCAAAATCTTATTTACAGTGAACTACTTAAAACATAAGCATCTATTTAAAATAGTTAAATTTATACTTGATTGTCTAACTTCGCCTTGAGAAAATGGTTTCTCCTCCATTCCCCTTTTCGCATGAAAAGTTTTAGGAGTCCCAACATTTATTTTTCACTTTACTTAAATGGTTTTCTTAGTATTTTTTATTTATATGTTCGCAATAATCAACTAATTAATAATACTTATCTATGTTTATTTGGTTTAATTTGTTTTACATCATACTTTTTTATTATATTTTATATTTTTATTAATTATCATTGTAATTTCATTGTCTTTTGATGATCTTTTTCTAATATTATTATTTTGTTTTTCGATATTTTAATCAACATTTTCTTGGTTAATATTTCATGTTTTACACTTTTATATTAGAATACCATTTATAACTTTACATCTACACTGGATATATATATATATATATATATATTTAAATTAACATATATAAATGATAAAGATGTTCACAATCATGAAGACAACAAAGTAAGACCTTCATGGATTGATAATCATTTGATATGGCATTTTCTGCTCGTCTTGCAATGTTAGCAAGTGCATTCATCTGCATCATCAATTGTCCAGGGTGATTTGTGAGCCAGCATATTCAATAACAAAAGACTAGGAAAGTATGATTATATATCAGTACCACGACCTACCAGTGGAATATAATCCTGGTCATGGAATGTAACCTTGCTTACTAATAACAATTCAAATGGATCGGGTCTAGGGGATCTAGGATTCTTGCTACTGGCAGATGAAGGAGTCATGCCTTGATCAGACTTGGGACCAAAACAGTCTAGCATGTCCTCTGAGCCACTTCGAGAGCAGTCACTTAGCTTCCGCGAGAGAAGATCAAATTCTCTATCTAGTCACCAAGGATCGTATGTGTTTGTGCAAAGCTATGTATAAAACAATACCTTCGTTTTTTTTTTCTTTCTTAACTTATGAGATGTTCCTTACACTTTGATCTCCTTATATAGATAATAGGAGTCCTTATCTCTTCCTATTACACATTGAACTAGGAACCTTATCTTTATCCTAATCCTATAAGTTATCCTACTTTTCTAAATGAATAACTTGTTTCCTAAGTAATCTTTATTGAAGCTTATCCAACATTCTCCCTTCTAAGCTTCAAACCATCTTCACTTAGGTCTTGAATTTGAATTTGCTCCCTCATCTCCTTGAACTTTATCTTTGCTAAGGCTTTAGTTAGGATGTCTGCTTTCTTCTCTGTTCCGGGTACATGTTCCACGTCTATATGATCTCTTTCAACACACTCCCTGATGAAATGAAAACGTTTCTAAATGTGCTTGCTACGACGATGGAACACCGGGTTCTTGGCGAGTGCTATGGCTGATTTGTTGTCAACGCGGATCAATGTCTTCTCAACCTTTCTTCTGGTAATCTCACTCAAAACATCTTGTAGCCAAATAGCTTGCTTCGCAGCTTCCGTTGCTGCCATGAATTCAGATTCACAAGAAGATAAAGCCATTGTGTCTTGCTTCTGAGAACACCAAGCTATAGGTGTATCTCCGAGACAAAACAAATTTTCAGTTGTACTTCTTCCATCATCTGGATCAGTGTTATAGCTACTATCGCTATATCCAATGAGTTTCTGAGATCCACCACGCCTAAACACCAAGCCATACCCGTGAGTACCTTTCAGATACCTTAGTACTTGCTTTAATGCATCACCATAAGCTTTGCGCGGTGAATGCCTATACTTGCTTAGGATCCCAACAGAAAATGCCAAGTCTGGTCTTGAATGCATTAGATATCTCAGACATCCTATCCTTCTTCTATATAAGTTTGAATCGATCTCAGGCTCATCCATTGCTTTAGAAAGTTGCAGACCAAATTCCATCGGTATATGAATTGAGTTGCAATCGTCCAATCATGCTTCCTTTAGTATCCGTAGTGCATATGCTTCTTGCTTGATCGTAATGCCTTGTGAACTCTGTTTTACTTCCATTTCGAGGTAATAGGCTAATATACCTAGGTCGGACATCTCAAACTGTTGTGACATAACCATCTTGAAATCTTTAATTCCCTTGACATAGTTCCCGGTAACAAATAGATCGTCCACATATATAGCTACAATAAGTGGCTTATCTCCATCTTCCCTACGATACACCGAACTCTCTTTCGTGCACTTCTTGAACTTCAACTTCTTCAGAATCTGTTCGAGCTTTGTGTTCCAAGCACGTGGGGCTTGCTTTAAACCATATAAATCTTTTGAGAGTTTAAAACCTTATGCTCTTCTCCCTTCTTTTCAAACCCTTCAGGCTGTGATACATAGACATCTTCATTCAACTCTCCGTGTGAGAAAGCTGTTTTGACCACTAGATGATTGATTTCCATTTATTTGACGCAGCCAAACCAATTAGCAACCTTATATAGTCTCTAGTCGAGCTACTGGAGCAAAAACTTCAGCAAAATCAATTCCATGTTCTTGTACATATCCTTTTGCTACAAGATGTGCCTTGAATTTTTTGATTGATCCATCTGTGTTTCTCTTAACCTTGAAAACTCACTTGAGACTAATGATTTTTACACCGGATGGCTTGTCTATTAGTGTCCATGTATTGTTCTTGTAGATAGAATTAATTTCATCTTCACAAGTGTTTTTCCACCGCTTGTCGCCTTTAGCTTCTTGAAAATTGATCGGTTCGTCGTTGATGGAGAGAAGCAACATCTCACATTCTAACTCTGCAAGTAGAATTTAATCGTTAAGGTGATGAGTTGAACGTCTTGTTCCCTGAGTTTCAGCTTGCTTGCTTTCTTCTTCCACATGTGTAGACTCTGTTTCATCTCCTAGATGCTCTGTTTCTACAGAAACATATTCTTCTTGATGTGTTCCACTGATATACGGACCTCTCCCTTCATCTTGTGTTGATCCCCACGTCATGTGAAATGTCCCAGACCCATTTTTCTCATCTTTATCAGCTCCCTTCCAATTCCAGCAAGCTTACTCGTTGAAAGCAACATCTCTACTTACAACTATTCTATTGGTGTCTATTTATAAAGTCGATAGGCTTTATAAACCGGTTATATCCCTAGATGAACCATACTTTGAGAACGGTCGTCAAGTTTCTTTAGGAGAGCTGAATCTAACTTTGCGTGTGCTATGTATCCGAAGACTCTAATGTGACCGATGTTTGGCTTTCTTCCTTTAATACATTCATACGGAGTCTTATTCTTTATAGCTCGTGTAGGCACACGATTGATAAGATAGGTAGCATGCCAAACATATCCCCCCCCCCCACATGTAGTTTGGAACATTCATCACTTTTAACATGCTTCAGAAGTGTAGTAAGGAGTCTAGCAATTTTGCTAAAATCTTTTATGAATCGTCTATAGAATCCAGCATGTCCTAGGAAACTTCAAACATCTTCGACAGTAGTGGGTGGAGGCAGTCCAGTCATTACGTAAATCTTTGCCCTTTTCACCTCAATTCCAGCTGCTGAGACCTTGTTTCCCAAGACAATTCCGCTATTAACCATAAAATGACATTTTTCTCTGTTCAAAACCAGATTTTTCTCTTCGCATCGAGCTAATACCTTACATAAATTATTGAGTCAAGTCTTGAAATTTGGACCATATACCGAGAAATCGTCCATGAAAACCTCCATGAATTCTTTGATCATATCGGTAAATATTGACATCATGCATCTTTGGAAGGTCGCATGGGCGTTACAGAGTCCGAATGGCATCCTGCGATATGCGAACGTTCCATTGGGACATGTAAAGGTGGTCTTTTATTGGTTGTCCGGATGTATGGGGATCTGGAAGAATCCAAAATATCCATCAAGAAAGCAATAGTATTCGGGCTCACGAGCCTTTCTAACATCTGATCGATAAAGGGTAGGGAAAATGATCTTTTTGTGTGGCATCATTTAGTTTCCTATAATCAATACACATTATGTGTCCGGTGACAGTTCTAGTAGGGATCAAATCATCTTTATCATTCTTTACTACGGTAATTCCTCCTTTCTTTGGGAAAACATGAACCGGGCTGACCCAGTTGTTGTCTAAGATCAAGTAAATGACGTCTGCTTCCAAGAGTTTCATGATTTACTTCTTAACTACTTCCTTCAAGTTAGGGTTCAATCTCCTCGGATGCTCGATGGATGATTTTGATTCATCATCAAGGTGTATCCTATGCATACATAAATCAGAAGAAATTCCCAGCATGTCATCTAGCGAATATCTGAGAGCTTTGCGGTGCTTTCGCAGTTTATTCAGCAATAGTGCTTGCTCTCCGCTACTCAAATTGGCATTTATGATGACATGATAGGAGTTGTCGTAAAGAAAAGCATATTTAAGGCCAGTTGTAAGTGGCTTAAGTTCGAATTTATGTTCTTTAGCTTTGCTCCAATCGTCAGTTGCAATACGGTGTCGATCGATGGGGACGTTGGGATGTCGATCGACGGGGGTCGACAGATTGAGATCTTCGATGTCGATGTTGAAAATTACTTTTGTGGCGTCCATTAACCTTGTATACTCTCTAATGTGATCTTCTACCGTAGGGATGTCGCCTTCAGGGGATTTGCTTGCTTTCTCAAAAGGTTCGTTCGAGCACATATCTAGGAATGATTCTTCTACTAGATCAGAAAGATGATCGATATGGTAAGTTTGACCATCGATCAAAGGTTGTTTTATTATCTTTTCCATGTCAAAAACCATCGGTATCTTCCCGATGTTGAGGCATATACGTCCTCCTCTAACATCATTGATCGCTCCAGTGGTTGCCAAGAAAGGTCTTCCTCAGATAATCGGATTTTGAGGTTCTCGCTCATATTTAAGCACTATGAAATCTGCAAGTATATCGCAGTTATTAACGCGTACGGGTACGTCCTCAAGTATACCCTCCGGGATTCTAGTGGATCTGTCAGCTAAAACAAGAGTGATCCTGGTGGGTTGAAATTGTGTTCGCCCGAGAGTGACTGCGACGGAGTAAGGCATCAGGTTTACACTAGATCCTAAATTGCAGAGAGATTTTTGAAATCTCTCATTGCTAATAGTGCAATCTAAAACGAAACTACCGGGATCATGAAGTTTAATTGGAGTTTTTCCTCTAATGATTTCACTCACCTCTTTGGATACCGTCATCACGTAGTGTTCTGATTCATGGAATCCTCGCGAAGCTGCATCTTTCATGTACTGCTTAATGGCGGACGAGATGTGAATGGCATCGCTTAGTGGCATCTCAATGTTAATTTTGTCAAACGCTTTCTTGCATATTTCTTTGTATAGCTGCTTCTTCTTATACTTAGCGTTTTTCAGAGGAAATGGAGCGTTGGCATGGTAGATTTTTGTCCTAACTGGTTCGGTTGGTTCTGGGTCAGGGCGTCGATCAATTCTACGATCCGAGCCTTGAGCGATTATAGACTCAGTGTGTCAATCGATGACCGGTAAAGGTTGTCGATCGATGTCTCCTATGTTTGTGCTTTTCCCTTAGGTTCAACAATTAAATCCTCAAGATCGTCATTTTTTCTAGTAAATCGGATTTAGGGAGGATATCTAGGTTCTTCTCGTACATTTCGATTGGGATGGGATGCAATTTTTCATTTTTGTTTTTGTTCATTGCGATTTTCTCGAATTCATCGATGGTGATACTCTCTTTAACGCCAGGGGTGAGTTATCGACCGCTTCATAAAGCTACGACATTGCATTGTTTCATGGGGTTAGCGTCTGTTTTACCAGGTAAAAATCCTTCCTCTCTCCTAATGGACATAGCGTTGCTTGCCACTTGGTTGTCGATTCTCTTAATGTGTTCGCTCATAGTTTCAAAATTTTTTGTCATTTCTGAGTATATAAGATCTAACTTCTTATTGAGGTCGGCGGCTATTTTACGGTTTCCTGTGAAGACTTGGTTCACTTTTGACTTTGAACTTTTTTCGTATTTGTTCACAGTGGTCTCGCAGTTTCTTATGGAATCGCCCGCGTATTCCGTAAATCGTTGATCGTGCTGGGTCATCATATCAGAGAATTCAACTCGTTTTTCAAAGTTAGAAGGGACAGCGTTGCTCTCACCATAATATCAAGATAAGTCATTTCCGTCCAGAATGGCTGCAACTGGTGCCAGAGTTTTTCTAACTCAGATCGAGTGTACCTCCTCTGTGAACAATGGTGGTTCCTTCCTCTCAGTGTCTCTCCTTTTGAAAGCTCTACCTAAAGCTATGTTTTCTATCAGTCTTTTAGAGCTTGCAGGGCTTCGGCTGCCGAATTTCCCCTCGCTGGTTGTATCAAGGATAGCTTGATAGTCTAGGTTTAGTCCTCTATAGAAAGTGTTGATGAGTTTGGGTTCTAAGAATCAATGGTGTGGGCATGAAAGTTGGTATCTCTTGAACCTTGTCAAGGAGGTTTTAAAAGATTTTCGGCTACCTTGAACGAAAGTGGATATTTCCCTTTTTGCTTTGCAGTATCTCTCCTCGTCAAAGAAGTGGTTGATGAAGGTGCTTCTAATATCTGCCCAACAAGTCAGGGATCCTAGTGGTATCTGGTTTAGCCACTTCCTGGCGTCACCTTCTAGGGAGAAATGAAAAAGTTTGCAGCGATTGAAATCGTCGTTCACCATGTATTCTAGCATCTCGATGTGATCGGTCGGGTGTTCAGTGGGAACCATTGAATTGATTTTTGCGCGCCATAATTAGGAAGTCGATATCAAGCTCAGAGCTTCCAGCATGGTTATCAGATAATCAAATCGCGGACCTATGAGAATAGGTTTTGCTGGGGTTTAGGTATTCGAGCATTGGCAATTCATGCTTTACCTCATTCTTTGGAGATTTAGTGATTTGATTGGGATTGCAGCTCCCTGATAATTAATTAGTTAGCTTGCTTCGTTGCTTTTATTGTTCATTGGTTCTATCAAGACTACTTTCTTATTATCAGAATCAGTAAATGTGCACTTACCTGCTTCCAGCTGCTTAGCATCGATCGATGGCAATGGAAGAGTGTCACCCGACAACAGTGGACTAACGTCGATCTATTCCTAATATGCTCCGTCGATCAATGTTTGTTGTCCATAATCCATATTCTCTCCTTTAACTACATGTTTCATAAGGTTTAGGGAAATAATAATTTTGCTAACAGTAAAGTAAAAATCTAGACAATATTCTAAACAAAATCTAATGACAATAAGAAAGAGTCCCCGACAACGGTACCAAATTTGATGTGGGGTTTATTTTTATTCCACTTTCAAATTAACTCTATATTCCCACTTTACTCTCTCAATTAAGAGGTTCAGTGTAGTACTTAGAGATCGAATCTACAGAGACTCTAGGATTGCACAATAGACTTAATGTTTTCAAATTAAAGCTAGATGAATTATAATAATAACAATAAAACCGATTTCTGGTTTGTGAGGATTTAATTTTAAAGATTAGACGTAGGGGAAATTCTCAGGTAGGTTTAGATAATGCAGACTAGTAGATTGCTAGGGTTTTATTAAGCATCATTCTGAATTCAAACCTTAGTGTTTAGGAGATTGCTCTCGCACATCTCGGCTGAGCGTAGATCGATGGCAATAAGATGGCGTCGATTGATGCTCATTCTAAACAATATTGGTTTCGTGGTTTGAATTATTCTCTAAACTTCTAACTGAACTCTCGTTTGTTACTAGTTATTTAGATTGTTTAAGATAGATTCCATGTTATAATCAGGCTCTCGCTTGCGCTATAGAACCCTAATTTCTAAGATTGAGGTGATCAAGTTCAACTTAGCATTAAGAGCAACTTAACCAAAGAACCAAGAAGATTACCCTAACAATTCTATAAAATCAGCAATACATTACTACCATTGAATAACCCTAAATCTAATAGAGAACTACTCAGACATAGCAATAAAGAACATGAATAAATTCGGAATAAATTACAGAGAATAAACTGAGTAAAAAGATAAGGAGTTCAAGATCTTCTCTGTAATGATGATCAGATCTTTCTCTCCAATGGATGTAGCAATGTGTTTCAACTTTAAAGTCTAAAACTTTTGTGTAACTTAGAAGACTGCCCTCTCTTAGGTTTTCTAGGCTCTTTTCTTAAATAAAGATAGAAAACCCTAATAGATAGTCTAAATTTCGGCCATGAACTTGTCTTGCAATTTATAAAACTTCTAGGTAAAACTTGTAATTTCTCAAGCCTTCACCAATCTTACTGTCGACTTGACCGTCGATCGACGCACAGTGTGTGACGTCGATCGATGGTCTATTCATAAATTTGGATCCAACTTGGAGTTTCTGCTGAGAAATCCTGAGTGCTCCAAAATAGCCCAAAAGCTTCAATTGCTTCCAATAAGTATTTAGACCTGTAAATACTCTAAAACAATATCAAATGCATATAAAAGACTAAATATATACTCTATATATCATAAGTAAAATAGGTAAAATCCATGGAAGCCTCTGGGCAAGATAAAAACTGAGCTCCAGAAGTTTGCAGTACTCGCAATCACTGATTTCTATAGTTGTAGCCTTCCTGAATATGATAGAGCTTTATGAGTCCAAGATAACACCTTCTTGTGAACCTTATCGAGAAGGAGCTCATAGTCAAGATTTGTACGTGCATGAGTGGTAAGAGGTAGATCAAGGTAACGAATAGGTAAATGTCCAACAGCAATACCAAGATCCGATTATGTATCATGAGTCGTTCAATCCCCTCCCATCCTCAAATATAGATTACCTAGCTAGATGTGTTTATGTAGAGACCTAATCTGAGAACAAACCTGCCCATAAACTCCATCACTCCTTTGAGGGAATGTGACTGCCCATGCATATATACAAGTATATCGTCTGCAAAACTAAGATGTGTGAGGTTTACAGCTAGACAAGTAGGATGATACCCAAATTCTCCAGCATAAGCCGCTGTATTGAGAATTTTGGGCAGGACATTATTATGAATAACGTAGAGGTAAGCGAAAGAGAGCAGCCTTGACGGATACCCCCCTTGCGCTAGTGAATTAACCTTGAAGTTCCCATTAATAGATGCTGTATATATACAGATTCATATCCAGTGTATAAACTGTTGTGGAAGGCCCATAGCCTGTAGTACTGAGACGATGAAAGAGCATTCAATAGTATCAAATGCCTTGGATATATTGAATTTAATTATACTCATGCAAGACAAATCGGTTTTATAATACCCATTTATCAGTTATGAGGCCAAAATGACATTTTGAAAGAGGAGGCGGTCTTTAATGAAGGTAGACTGGTCTATAGCTTCTGGGAGAATTATTTTCAGTCTCTGGGCGATTACTTTTGAGTTCACCTTATAGAGTAAATTACAGCTAGCAATCGGTCTGTAATCCTTCATAGTTTACGCGGTCACTGTTTTAGGGATGAGTGATAAATTTGTTGAGTTGACTCCTGAAGGCATAAATCCATAGAGAAGAAATAATTGTTTGGCTACAAAAAATGGTTTCAAAGTACTGACCAGGCTGCCACAGAGACCTTGTCGCTAGGCAGAGCCAATAAAGTTGTTTTGATTTCCAAACCAGGTATAGGAGCAACCAGTTGTTAGGCTTTCAAATCCGAACACCAATAAGACAAGATGGACTGTAATTCCTCAAGAGTGAGCGTCTCCATGTCTGGTTGAGTTTGAAGGGAACGCTGAAAGTACTGGACTGCTTCGTTTTTGATGTTTGTATAGTCTGTAAGTATATCTCCAGAAGCTGTAAAGCCTGTAATCAGAGTCTTGATGGCGTTTGATATAGCCTATTTATTACCAATTTTAGTATATGATGGACTCCATTTAGGGTTTATTATGTGTGTTTAGGCTATGTTTTAAGGTTTTTACAGGTCCAGGTACGTTTTGGAGATATATGGAGATACTTGGAGCTTTTGGAGCATTTAGAGGAGAATAATCCGTAGCTGATATTTGAGAGAATCGAAGTACAAGACTGTCGTCGATCGATGACACTATCCTAACGTTGACCGATGTTACATGACCAAGATCGATCGATGCTGACCAATTGCCACTGATCGAAGATCAATTCGCAGACAACCGATTTCAAGCCCAAGTTAGAGACAAGACACAAGATTACAAGTTTACCCCTCGACGAGTTTTGACCTAGATTTTAGGGTTTTATATTTATACTTTATGTATGAGAAGAAAGAAGAGAGAATATAATAGAAGATAGGAGACAATATCTTTAGGGACAAGATCCTTAGAGAGATTTGTATTGGAACCCCAGTGTTTTATCTATGCACTATATTCAGATTATTATTCTTACTTTGATTATGTCTCAGTAGTTATCAACTAGATTAAGGGTTTATTAATGGTACTGATGGATTAGCCAAACAATAGAATTGTTAAGGTTATTATTACATCCATTAATAGAATTGTGTTTATTGCTTGTGTTCTAGAGTAGCTAACTAGAACCCTTATAATAGGATACTTAGGTGCAATCGAGAGCATGGTCTACTACCGGGATTTATTCTGTTTAGCTAGGTTGCTAGACACAAACGGGAGTTGATTTAGTTAATCTAGTGAATTTATCGAATTATGTCATAAAGCTTGACTTAATAAACCATTGATCGACGAAGGATCATTGCCATCTATCGACGGTCATTCCGTGTCAACAAGCGAAAGCTGAGATATTGGACTTAGTCAATAGATTAGATCACAGCGAGAGCTGGTGCTCTTTTACATTAGATATCGACTTCTATGATTAATATCCTTAGCTTCTATCATCTATAATCCATTTGCTTAAAACCCTAGATCTAGCATATTTACATTTACATCTAGTTAGTTTATTAGCATATTTCATATTTACATTAGTAGCATATTTCCATATTTATATTATTAGCATATTTCCATATTGCATCTATACTCTCTAATAAGGACCATTTTCTTAGACTGATTACTTGTTACTAATATATATATATATATACATATATAATCACCTAGCTTAACTTTAGGAATAAAAAATCTATTGTGTGTCATTGTTCTCTGTGGATTTGATCCCTAAGTACTACACATGATCTCTCTTGGCAAGACTATTGTTTTGTGTGTTAGGATTAATGGTTAATTTGATAGTTGATTGTTTAGGATATTAATACTCTGCTAGAACAGTAAACAACACGCATGTAAATAATTATGAATATTTCCGAGATAATTATGAAAATCGGGAAGATACGGG
Organism: Moricandia moricandioides; assembly: GCA_905132885.1. Classification (NCBI taxonomy): domain Eukaryota; kingdom Viridiplantae; phylum Streptophyta; class Magnoliopsida; order Brassicales; family Brassicaceae; genus Moricandia; species Moricandia moricandioides. The sequence continues at coordinate 179,356 of CAJHQQ010000519.1, forward strand.
AATATTCGAAAATGAATAAACTCGACTAGGGGCAAAAAAGGAAATGATGACCTACCCGCGTTGCATATATAAAGGAAGCCAGAGTTAGAAGCGTGGGGATCCAGAGATTAGGTCTAAAAACTACTGTTAGCTTTAGGAGAACTTAGAATCTAGGTGGCTAGAAGAGCAAGTTCGATACTTAAAACGTTTTATTGCTTTGTTCTTTTGTTCTCCATTGCTGATGAATTCTATCTACTTCATTCCCGCTGAAACTCTATAACTTTATCATTATCAATCAATAAAACGCCTTAGTGCAATTTACTTTTGATATTCTGTTATCCTTCTCTTCTT